>PISX010000348.1:0-301612 GCA_004024625.1 Mellivora capensis | reverse complement strand
CCTAGCAGTAAGAGCCTCCATTTTTGATTGCACCTCACTAATAGCTTTTTTTATTTCAACTTGGTTAGATTTTAGTTCTTTTATTTCTCCAGAAAGGGCTTTTATATCTCCAGAGAGAGTTTCTCTAATATCTTCTATGCCTTTTTCAAGCCCGGCTAGAACCTTGAGAATTGTCATTCTGAACTCTAGATCTGACATAGTCCCAATGTCTGTATTGATTAGGTCCCTAGCCTTTGGTACTGTCTCTTGTTCTTTTTTTTGTGGTGAGTTTTTCCACCTTGTCATTTTTTCCAGATAAGATTATATGAAGGAGCACATAAAATACTAAAAGGGTGGCAAAGACCCTAGGAAAATGCCCTTTAAAGAAAAAATTGAATTAACTGCAAGACTAAAGAATCATGGGGAGAAAGCCATGAGTTCTGCGCTTTGCTTTCTCCTCCTCTGGAGTTCCGCTGCTCTCCTTGTTAAGTGAACTTGATCTTGGCTGGATTTCTTTTGATCTTCTGGGGGAGGGGCCTGTTGTAGTGATTCTCAAGTGTCTTTGCCCGAGGCAGAGCTGTACCGCCCTTACCAGGGGCTGGGCTGAGTAATCCGAGTAATCCGATCGGTTTCGCTTTCGGGAGCTTTTGTTCCCTGAGCGCTGTCCGTAGAGTCCGGAGGACGGGAATGAAAATGGCGGCCTCCTAGTCTCCGGCCCGGAAGAGCTGAGATTCGGGGCTCCACTCCTCAGAGAAAAGTCCCGGCTACTCCCATATCCCTCGCCTCTGGCCGCGCTCCGAGCTCACCCAGCCTGCGACCGGTTCAAGGTGACCCCGAGCTGAGAGCTCACTCTTCGGCTCTCTGTAGCCGGCTTCCCGCTCCGATACCTGCTAGCTCTGCGACACTCAGACACCCTTCTGTGACCCTGCGGGACCTGGGGCCACGCTGACCCCGCGTGGGCTTCACCCCGGTTTAGCCTCTGGAGCTATGTCCCTCCGTGGAGCAGACTTTTAAAAGTCCCAATTTAGTGCTCCGTTGCTCCGCCACTTGCCGGGAGCCGGCCCCTCCCCCGCGGTCTATCCTCCCGTCGCTTTCGATTCACTTCTCCGCTGGTCCTACCTTTCAGAAAGTGGTCGATTTCAAGAATTTTCATTCTTAACCTTAATCAGCAGCATTGAGAGTTGATCACTATCTCATTTTTTTTTTTTTTTTAAGATTTTATTTATTTGACAGAGACAGCATGCATGAGCACAAGAAGAGGGAGCAAAGAGGGAGAGGAGGAAGCAGACTCTCCCCTGAGCAGGGAGCCTGATATAGGGCTCAATCCCAGGACCCAGGACTCATGACCTGAGCTGAAGGCAGACACTTAACTGACTGAGGCATCCAGGCACCTTCATTATCTGATTCTTAGAACATTTTCTTCATTTGGCTTTCAGAGCAGTTCAGTTTTTCCTTCTCGGTCTCCTTTGTTGGCTTGTCTCCTCCCTCCTGCATCTTCACCTGCAGTATTGGAGGGCACCTGGAATTAGGCTTTGCTTCTCTTCTTCATCTGCGTTTGCTCAGATGGTGACTTCATCCAGTTTTATAGCTTTAACTTGTATCTACAGCTTTAAATACATGTGGGTGACTTCCAAATTTACATCTCCAGTACAGACCTCTCTTCAGAACACCAGGTTCGTATTTTAACTGCCTACTAGATATGCCTACCTGGATGTCTGAAAAATTGAAAATTCAGTGTCATGAAAATTGAACTGAATCCCTTGATTGTAAACCTGCTCATTTTCAGTCTTTCTCCTCTTTATCCTACTAGTTGCTTAGGCCAAAACCTTGGTGGGATTTCACTGTTTGCATTTCCTTGTATCTCATGTCTGTCAGGGAATCCTGTTGGCTCTCCCTTAAAAATACATCCAGATCTGATCTTTTTTCTCCATAGCTGCTACTTGGCTTGAGCTGTGATCATCCCTTTCCTGGATTACTGCAGAGGTAATTTCCTTACTACTCTCGCTCCTTCTTCTTTTGCCCTGTTTCAGTCCCTTTTCAACTCGGTAATCACATGATCCCTTGAATTTGACCATTTCAGTCTCCTGTCAGGAACTCTTCACTAGCTTTTAATTTTTTTCAAAGTAAAACCAAGAGTCCTTAAAAGAATTTGGCTCCTAACAACTCTCTATTCTTTATCTCCTCATACTCTTTCCCTCAGGTATTCCTGTATCCAGCACACTGGTCTTGGTCATATATGTCAGACATTCTCCTCTCTTTGTACTGACTGTTCATTCCCTCTACCTAAGATGGTCTTCCCCCAGATACCTGCAGGGTTCGACTTCTTCACTTCCTTAAAGTGTTTACTCAGATATTGAGTTCCCTGATCAGCTTTGTAAAATCAAATCCACTCAGCCTTTATTCATGATACCTTTACTCTGTTTTTTGTTGCTATTGTTGTTCCATAACATTTACTGCTTTCTGAGATATTCTGAAATGTGTTTATTATGTAAATTGTTTATCTTCCATTGCTAGTATGTAAACTCCATAAGAGTAAGGATGTTTACATGTTTTCTTCATGAATGTATCTCAAGTGACTGTAACTGGTGGATGTTGTTGTTGATCAATAAATATTTGATATAAGTATGAATATGTATGGTCAAGCTTCTCTTCCTTCATTTACCCTTCTCTACTTGGAAACTCCCACACATGTATATTCCTTTTTTCCTCCTGTAGTACACCTCTTCCCCCAAGTATTCTAATCTTTAAAAACCTTGTTTTAAAATGGTTATCTATTCTGATAAAACTGTTTGTCTTGATTCTGACATTAATGTGTGTAATTTTCACCACTCTTAATAACAAGAAAATCTATATTAAGCATAGCTATAGTCTGTTCTTGTTTGCTTAGAGAATGAAAAAGTCAATGAAGGTTGCAAAAGTTTTAGGTTTCTTTTGGCAGTCTCTTAAACTTTGTTGCCTTAGAGAGCTGTTTTAAAAATGCACATCTTCTCTCTTCATTCCCCTGAGTTTTTGAACCTGTGTGTCCATAGTGGGGACCAGAGTCTGCATTTTTAAAAAGATTTATTTGTTTATTATTAGAGCGAGAATGAGTGAGCTGGGGGTTGAGGGCAGAGGGAGAGGGAGAAAATCTCAAGCAGACTGCCTTCTGAGCACAGAGCTCAGATACTATGACCTGAGCCAAAATCAAGAGTTGGATGCTTAACCAATTGAGCCACCCTGGTGCCCCAGGGTCTGCATATTCAATAAGCATCAGGGGTTTCTAGTGCAAGGTATCTATAAACACGTTAAGAACCCTTGCTTTAGACCCTGAGTAAACTTACGAACTTTGTTGGTTCATAGATGGAAGAGAAAGAACAGGAAAAAACAAGGAGGAATTTTCTTCAATAGGTGTTTAGAATATGGAAGAAAACCAGAAAGGAGAACATACATTTGTTTGTGCATCAGAAAGCTAACTCATGGACCAGTGCCTTGAAGGGATCTTATATATTATTTATTTAATAATGAAACATCTTGAGAATTTTCAATGCAGAGAACTCATTAGGTTACAGAAGAATCTCTATATTATTTATTGCCATGATTGTTATAATGTTTTTAATTCTGTTGAGCTAAAGTATGTTTTGAAATGAAAAATGTTGAACATTTTTTCATTTGTCTGTTGGCTGTTTAAATGTCTTCTTTGGAGAAACATCTGTTCATGTCCTCTGCCCATTTGTTGACTGGATTTTTTGCTTTTTTGAGTGTTGAGTTCTTTATACGTTTTGGATACTAGCCCTTTATTGATAAGACATTTGCAAATATCTTCTCCCATTCCCTTTTAGTTTTGTTGACTATTTCCTTTACTGTGCAAGAGCTTTTTATCCTGATGAAGTCCCAATTAAAACACCAATTTTTTAATATTGAGGTTTTTACAATTTTATTTTATTGTATTATTTTTTAAAGATTTTATTTGACAGAGATCACAAGTAGGCAGAGAAGCAGGCAGAGAGGAGGAAGCAGGCTCCCTGCTGAGCAGAGAGCCTGATGTGGGGCTCGATCCCAGGAACCTGAGATCATGACCTGAGCTGAAAGCAGAGGCTTTAACCCACTGAGCCACCCAGGCACCCCATAATTTAATTTATTTTTAAAGATTTTATTTATTTATTTGACAGAGATCAGAAGTAGGTAGAGGCAGGCAGAGAGAGAGGGGGGGAAGCAGACTCCCCACTGAGCAATCCCAGGACCCTGAGACCACGACCCGAGCGGAGGACAGAGGCCCAACCCACTGAGCCACCCAGGTGTCCTGGTTTTTACAATTTTAATTCCAGGATACCTAGTATACAGTGTTATATTAGTTTCAGGTGTACAATATAATGATTCCGCATTTCTGTACATTGCTCAGTGCTCATCATGATAAGTGTACTCTTTAATCCCCATCACCTGTTTCAAGTATTTTATTGTTTTTGATGCTATTGTAAATGGATTGGTTTTCTTTTTCCATTGCTTCATTATGAATGTAAAGGAATGCAATTGATTTCTATGTGTTGATTTTATATCCTATCACTTTATAGAAATCATTGATTCCAACAGTTTTTGATAGACTTTTTAAGATTTTTTGTATGTGAGATCATAACATCAGTAAAAATGATAATTTTATTTTTTCCTTTCCAAATTGGATGCCTTTTGCAGAAATGAAAGTCTTGAGTGGATGGTTTCATTAGTTTTCTTTTTACTATATATGCAAAGGTGAAAAGTAGAAATAGAATTAGGAGCCATCATCAAATAGGTATTTAAAAATTATGTCTAGGGGGTTGCCTGGGTGGCCCAGTGGGTTAAAGCCGCTGCCTTCAGCTCAGGTCATGATCTCAGGGTCCTGGGATCGAGCCCCGCCTCGGGCTCCTTGCTCAGTGGGGAGCCTGCTTCTCTCTCTGCCTCTGCCTGCCTCTCTGCCTGCTTGTGCTCTCTGTCTCTCTGTCAAATAAATAAATAAAATCTTAAAAAAAAATTATGTCTAGGGACGCCTGGGTGGCTCAGTGGGTTGGGCCTCTGCCTTCGGCTCAGGTCATGGTCTTGGGGTCCTGGGATTGAGCCCCACATTGGGCTCTCTGCTCAGCAGGGAGCCTGTTTCCCTTGCTCTCTCCCTCTGCCTGCCTCTCTGTCTACTTATGCTCTCTCTGTCAAATAATAATCTTAAAAAAAAATTGTGTCTAGAGCTTTACTTGTTTGGAGATGGCTAATCAAGTAAATTGTGGCTGAAGAAAATACTGGGTTCCAGAAATGGACAATGATCTAGCTAACATCTACAGATTTGAAAAAAATTATTAGGAAAATAGCTAGTGGGTTAATATAACTGTTCCCAGAGATTTGTATCTTTCCAACCTTTCTTATCATTGCTGTACTACAAGTAACTATGACTTCACATATATCAGATTACTATCTGTAATCCAGCCTTCATCTTTATCTTATGAATTGATTGTACTTAATGCCTCATTTGTTATTTAAAACAGTAAAGAATTTATAGTAAGTTTTCAACTTGGGTGAATTTTTGGATAATTTCTTATGTAGTTTTTCTGAAGCGTGCTGCCAGATTAACTTTGCCAGTCTTTTTTTTTTTTTTTTTTTTGGTCATTATTCTGTTGTCTCAACATATTAAACCAAGAGAGTGAAACTTAAGGGCCAATCTTTTCTAGTCAGCGAACAGTTAAGATTGATCAGCTTCAGTTTTGCTGCTTTTTAAGAGCTATTGGAGGGACGCCTGGATGGCTCAGTTGGTTGGACGACTGCCTTCGGCTCAGGTCATGATCCCGGAGACCCGGGATCGAGTCCCGCATCAGGCTCCCAGCTCCACAGGGAGTCTGCTTCTCCCTCTGACCTTCTCCTCGCTCATGCTCTCTCACTGCCTCTCTCTCAAATAAATAAATAAAATTAAAAAAAAAAAAAAAAAAGAGCTATTGGAGTGAGGGGAACAAGAAATTGGAACAGAGAATTTATAACTTTTGTGATGACAAAAGATTATCATGGAGATTTTAAAAAAAACCCAAAGATCTTTTAATCTCACTATCCGGAAATAATCACTATTAATATTTTGATGAATTTAATAAATTTTAAAATTAAAAACTGACATAGTTTTATAACTTTTATCACTTACTATTGGTACAAACTTTTCCGGTTTCATTAAATATTTTTGCAAGCCTTTTAAATAGATGCTTAAAATGGTCTCCTATGGATAAAACAGTTTACTTTCTTATTTGGACATTTGGGTTATCTCTAACTTTTTGCTTTTGTAAATAAAGCTATGGTAAGCATCCTTGGTAGACACACATTTGTGCCTATCTTTGATCATTTCCTTATGATTTTTTTTTTTAAGATTTTATCTATTTATTTGTCAGAGAGAGAGCGAGAGAGCAAGCACAGGCAGGCAGAGTGGCAGGCAGAGGCAGAGGGAGAAGCAGACTCCCTGCCGAGCAGGAAGCCCGATGCGGGACTCCATCCCAGGACGCTGGGATCATGACCTGAGCCGAAGGCAGCCGCTTAACCGACTGAGCCACCCAGGCGTCCCATCCTTATGATATTTTTTTTAACAGTATTTGTGAGTCATAGAGTTTAAATACTTCTATGGCTGTTGTACATAATACTAAATTAAGCTCCAGGAATATTATATGAACAAGTTTATACCTATTATCAATGTGTATAATTTTACACCCATTTTACATCTTTTCCAAAATGTGATAATCTTACGGTAGTAGTGACCTAAAAAATAATTAGAAGCTTATATTTTTTTGGATTACTAATGAGGAGTTAACATTTTTAATATGTTTTTTTTTAATGTATTTTGTAACCTGCTTGTTGAAGGCTTTTTAAAATGCATTTTTCCTCAGTAGCATGTTCATCTGGTTTTTTTACTGATTTGTATGTAATGAAGTGTATTAATCAGTTGACAGTTATATGTGTTATTACTAGATTTTGCCCTTTAATCTTGGTTATGAAATACGTTATATCATCCAGCTTCTAAGTATTTACTAGATACGTTAACTTTTCATTATGATTTCTTTCCCCTCATCCCTTTTAAATATTTAGAATACCTTTGCTCCAACCCTAGATCAAAAAGTCATCTATATATCATCTATGTCCTCTATATTATAGAACTATGCTATGTTCTAGTGTTTTTATAGTTTAACAAAAAATATCCATTTGAGATTTGAGAATGTTACTAGTGAGCTTGAACCATTAATTAATATTTGTATTGACCATTCCTGGGTCTGTTTCTGTGTCTCTTCTGTTTATTGGTGTATTTCTTTATCTTTGCCATCTGTACCACCCTCTTAATAACTGTATCTTTACAATAAGCTTTAATATCACAGGTCTGCTCTATTCTTCCTCAAAATTGTTTGACCTATTCTTAGCCCTTGGCTTTTTCATATGAATTTTATAATTAGCTGTATTCTCCAGTTATTTCTTCAGTTGTGCCTGGCTTCCTTTTCAGAACTGTTACTTGCTGTGTCAGGGTAAAATCCTGACACATTGGTGGGGTCTTCTGGCTTTGACAGTTTCAATCTTTGAACCTCCCTTCGCAGCCACTTGCTCGTGTGCTTTCTTTCTTTCTCTTTTCCTTTTTCTTTCCTTTCTGTTTTCCTTTTCCTATGGCCACTTAAAAGAATAATAAAAGAATACTTAAAAATATGTATTTTAATTTTTTTTTAAGATTTTATTTATTTATTTGAGAGAGAGGCAGTGAGAGAGCATGAGCGAGGAGAAGGTCAGAGGGAGAAGCAGACTCCCCGCGGAGCTGGGAGCCCTATGCGGGACTCGATCCCGGCTCTCCGGGATCATGACCTGAGCCGAAGGCAGTCGTCCAACCAGCTGAGCCACCCAGGCGTCCCTGTATTTTAATTTTTTAAAAAGATTTTTATTTAATTCAGAGAGAGAGCAACAAGCAGGATGAGGGGCAGAGGGAGAAGCAAGCTGTCTGCTGAGTTGGGAGCCTGGTGCAGGGCTCGATCCTGGGATTCTGGAATCATGACTGAGCTGAAGGCAGACGTTTAACTGAATGAGCCACCCAGGTGCCCCTAGAAGTATATTTTTTAACTTAAAAAACAAGTAATATATTGGGGGGTAGGTAAATAATAGAAATGTATATAAAGCAAAAGGTGCAGATTTCTCTGATACCAGTTTGCTGAGAGCTTCCAGATATTTTTCTGGGTGTGTACAAATATGTGTTTATTATAGCAAAAAAATGGTCATATGCATTCTGTAGTTCACTTTATTTAATTATTTAAAAGGCAATCTTCTGTAACTCTAAATCATTCCTTTTGATGGCTGCATGGTATGTTTATACAGTAATTTAACCAATTCCCCTTTGATGGACTTGTGGGTATCTATTTGCTCTTTGATCTTGCAGCTGCTTTCAAATACTCCTGGATCCAACTGGAAAAGTGGAGGTTTTGCAGTTTATTTTCCATCTCCCTAATGACTCCCCTCTTAGTCTTTCCAAAGGGTATTAGTGGAGTTCTGTCAAAAGCATTCCTATTTACTTTTTTTAAAAAGTCATTTTTAAAAAAATCTTGATAAATGTTCTCTTTAATCCCCAGCCCCTATTTCACCCATCCTTCCACCCACCTCCCCTCTGGTAACCATCAGTTTGTTTTTTATGGTAAGGGGTCTGTTTCTTTGTTTATTTCTGTCTTTTTTTAATCTGCCTATTTGTTTCTTAAATTCCACGTACAAGTGAGATCATAATATCTTTGTCTCTTTTTGACTTCACTCAGCATTATACTCTCTTGCTCTGTCCATGATGTTGCAAATGGCAAGATTTCATTCTTTTTTATGGCTGAATAATACTGCAGTGTATGTGTGTATACACATCTTCTTTATTCATCTATCAATGGACACTTGGGCTGCTTCCATAATTTGACTATTATAAATAATGCTGCTATAAACATAGAGGTGCATGTATCCTTTGAATTCGTGTTTAGGTATTTTTTGGTAAATACCCAGTAGTGTGATTTCTGGATTGTAGAGTAGTTCTATTTTTAATTTTTTGAGGAACCTCCAGTTTTCCCCAATTGCTGCATGAATTTGCTTTCCCACCAACAGTGCAAAAGTGTTCTTTTTTCTTCACATCTTCCGCAAGACTTGTTGTTTCTAATGGTTTTGATTTTAGCCATTCTGACCTCTGTGAGGTGGCAACTCATTGTAGTTTTGATTTGCATATCCCTGATGAGTGATTTCAAACACCTTTTCATGTGTCTATTGTCAATCTGGATGTCTTCTTTGGAGAAATGTCTGTTAATGTCTTCCCATTTTAATCAGATTACGTGTGTGTGTGTGTGTGTGTGTGTGTGTTGAGTTGTGTAAGTTCTTTATGTATTTTAGATGCTGACTCTTGTTTGGGTGTGTCATTTGCAAATATCTTCTCCCATTGTGTGGGTTCCCTTTTTGTTTGCTCTGCTCTACAGAAGCTTTTTATTTTGATGCTGATATTTTATTTTTGCTCTTATTTCCCTTGCCTCAGAAGACATATCTAGAATAATATTCCTAGCTGATGTTAGAATAATTACTACCTGTGCTCTCTTCTAGGATTTTGATTCTTTCAGGTCTCACATTTAGGTCCTTAATCCATTTTGAGTTTAGTTTTGTGTATGGTGAAAGAAAGTGGTCCAATTTCATTCTTTTGCTTGCGGCTGCCCAGCTTTCCCAACAGCATTTGTTGGAGACACTGTCTTTTTCCCACAGTATATTCATTCCTCCTTTGTCAGAGATTAATTGACTTTATAATTGTCGGTTTATTTTTGGATTTTCTGTTCTATTGATTTAATGTATCTGTTTTTATGCCAGTACCATCCTGTTTTAACTACTACCGCTTTATAATATAACTTGAAATCTGGGATTGTGATAACTCCATTTCTGTTTTTCTTTTTTAAGATTGATTTGGCTATTTGAGGTCATTGTGGTTCCATAAAAATTTTAGGATTGTTCTAGTTTTGTGAAAAATGCTATTGGTATTTTGATAGGGATTATATTAAATGTATGGATTGCTTTGGGTAGTATAGACATTTTGACAATAATTCTTCTCCCAGTCTATGAGCGTGGACTATCTTTCCATTTCTTTGTGTTGTCTTCACTTACTTTCATCAGTGTTTTATAGTTTTTGGAGTATAAGTCTTTCACCTTTTTAGTTAGGTTTATTTCTAGGTATCTTATTATTTTTGGTGCATTATAAATTGGAATGTTAATCTCTGTTTCTGCTGCTTCATTATTAGTGTAGAGAAATGGAACAGAGGCAGTAGGTGGCTCAGAGGGAGAGAGAATCTCAAGCAGACTCTACCCTGAGTGTGGAGCCAGATGTGCGCCCATCTCACAACCCTCAGATTATGACCTGAGCCAAAATCAAGTCACATGTTCAACTGACCGAGCCACCCAGGTGCCCAAACGTTTTATTTGAGAGAGAGTGAGTGGGTGAGTAAGTGAGAGAGAGCATGCATGAGCAGGGTGAGGGGCAGAGGGAGAAGCAGACTCCCCACCGAGCAGGGAGCCTGATCTGGGGCTCAATCCTGGGATTGCAGGATTATGACCTGAGACAAAGGCAAATGCTTAATGACTGAGCCACCCAGGTGCCCTTTTTTTCTTTTTTGTTGTAGAATTGCTGTGGTTAGGACTTCCCATACTTGTGTTGAATAGAAGTGTTGGGAGTGGATGTTCTTGTCTTGTTCCTGACCTTAGGGGTAAAGCTCTGTTTTTCCCTATTGAGTATGGTGTTAGCTGTGGGGTTTTAGTATAAGGCCTTTATTATGTTGAGTTATGTTCTCTCTAGACCTACCTTGTTGAGGGTTTTTATCCATGAATGGATATTGTACCTTGTGAAATACTTTTCCTGCATCTGTTGAAATGATCATGTGGTTTTTATCCTTTTTCTTATTGATGTGATGTATCACCTTGATTGATTTGAAAATACTGAACCTCTCTTGCATCCTGGGAGTAAATCTCACTTGATCGTGGTGTATGATTTGTTAAATACATAGTTAGTAGTTGTTAAGGACTTTTCCATCTGTATTCATCAAAGATAGTGGCCTGTAGTTCTCATTTTTATTTTTATTTATTATTTTTTGAAATATTTTTATTCATTTATTTGACAGAGCGATTACAAGTAGGCAGAGAGGCAGGCAGAGAGAGAGGGGGAAGCAGGCTCCCGGCTGAGCAGAGAGCCCGACACGGGGCTCGATCCCAGAACCCTGAGATCATGACCTGAGCTGAAGGCAGAGATTTAACCCACTGAGCCACCCAGACACCCCTGTAGTTCTCTTTTTTAGTGGTGTCTTTATTTGGTTTTGGAATTGGGGATATTGGCCTCATAGAATGAATTTGTAAGTCTTCCTTCCCCTTGCATTTTTTGGAAAAGTTTGAGAAGAATGGGTATTAATTCTTTAATGTTTGGTAGAATTCGCCTGTGAGGTTGTCTGGTCCTGGACTTTGGTTTTTGAGTACTACTATTTGATTCAATTTCATTGCTAGTGATTGGTCTGTTCAGATTTTCTAGTTCTTCCTGCTTTAGTTTTAGCAGGTTATATATTTCCAGGAATTTATTTTTTCTGAGTTGTCCAATTTTTTTGTCGTACAGGTTTTCATAATATTCTGTTAAAGTTGTTTGTACTTCTGTTTGTTATTATTTCTCCTCTTTCATTATTTTGTTTATTTGGGTTCTCTTCTCTTTTTTCCTATAATGAGTTTTGAGGGATTTATCAGTTTTGTTGATACTGTCACAGAACCAGGTCCTACCTAGATTCATGCATCTGTTCTGTTGTTTTTTTGGTTTATCATTTATTTCTGGTCTAATTTTTACTTCCTTTTCCTGGGTTTGGGTTTTGTTCTTCTTCTTCTAGCTCCTTTAGGTGTAAGGTTAGGTCATTTACTTGAGATTTTTCTTGCTTCATGAGGTAGGCTGGTATTCCTCTAAACTTTTAGAAGTACTTTTGCTGCATCCCAAAGATTTTATTTTTATTTTTTTGAAAGATTTAATTTCTTTATTTAGAGAAAGAAAAAGAGCATACAAGTGAGGGGAAGAGGCAGAGGGAGAGACAGAGGAAGAGGGAGAATCTCACTTTGTGGTGAGCATTGAGCCCATGACCCGAGACCACGACCATTGACTTGATGACTGAAGTCAAGAGTCATATACTCAACCAGCTGAGTCACCCAGGCACCTAAATGACATCTAAACCATAAGTGACTCTTAATCTCACAAAACAAACTGAGGGTTGCTGGGGGGAGGGGGATCGGGAGAGGGGGGTGGGGTAATGGAGATTGGGGAGGGTATGTGCTATGGTTAGTGCTGTGAAGTGTGTAAACCTGGTGATACCCAGGCATGTACCCCTGGGGATAAAAATACATTATGTTTATAAAAAATAAAAAAATAAAAAAAAAAACCCTGAAGATTTTAGACCACTGTGTTTTCATTTCCTTTGGTTTCCATGTAATTTTTTATTTCTTTGATTTCTTGGATGACCCATTCATTGTTTAATGGCATGTTATTTAATGTCCATGTATGTGTGCTCTTTCCATATTTTTTCTTGATATTGATTTCTAGTTTTATAGCATTGTGGTCAAAAAAGATGCATGGTAAGACTTTGATTTTTTTTTTAATTTTTTTTTTTTTTGTTTTGTTTTGTTTTGTAGCCTCATATGTGATCTATTCTGGAAAATGTCCATTGTGCACTTGAATGTGTATTCTGCTCTTTTAGGATGGAATGTTCTGAATATGTCTTAAATTCTCCTGGTCCAGTGTGTCATTCAAAGCCACTGTTTCCTTGTTGGTTTTCTGTTTGGGTCATCTGTCCACTGATGCAAATGGGGTCTTAAAGCCCTTTACTGTCCCCATTATTGTATTACTGTTGATTAGTTCCTTTATATTTGTTAACTGTTTTATATATTTGGGTGCTTCCATGTTGGGTGCATAAATATTTACAGTTCTATCTTGTTGGGTTGTCCCCTTCATTATTACATAGTGTCCTTGTTTGTCTCTTGTGGTCTTTGTTTTAAGTCTGTTTTGTCCAATGTAAAATAAATATTGCTACCGTGGCTTTTTTGGGCATCCATTTGCATGATAAATGTCTTTCTGTCCCATCGCTTACAATCTGCAAGTGCCTTTCTGTCTGAAATGAGTCTCTTGTAGGCAGCATATATGTGGGTCTTACTTGTATATCTACTTGGCCACTCTGTGTCTTTTGATTGGAACATTTAGTCCATTTACATTCAAAGTAATTATTAATAGATATGTGTTTATGCCATTTTGTTACTTGTTTTGTGGTTGTTTTTATAGATTTTCTGATTCTTTTCTTGCTGTCTTTCATGGTTCACTGGCTTTCTTTGGTGATATGCTTGGATCTCTTTCTCTTTAGTCTGTATATTTATAACTGGGTTTTGATTTGTGGTACCATTATGTTTGTAACATCTTCTGCATATAGCAGTCTATATTAAGTTGATGGTTGCTTAAGTTTAAACTCATTCTTTGTTCCTTTTCCTCCCACCTTTTATGTATATACTGTTGTATTTCACATCCTTTTATTTATGAATCTCTTCAATGATTTTTACAGAAATTTATTTTTGCTGCTTTGGTGCCTTTTACTTTTCATACTCTCACTTATGGTCTTTATTTTTAACTCAGAGTTTTTAAAATTTCTTAAAGGGCTGGTTTAGTGGTCTGCTTTTTGGAGGAATTCTTCAGCTCTCTATTCTGAATGATAGTCTTACTGGGTAGAGCATTCTTTGCTGTAGATATTTCCCTTTTACCACTTTCAATGTATCATGCCACTTCCTTCTGGTCTGCAAAGTTGCTGCTGAAAAATTCATTTATAGCCTTATGGGATTTTCCTCGTATGTAACTATTGTCTTTTCTCTTGCTTTAAACATTTTTTCTTTATTCCTATTTCTTGCTATTTTAATTGCTTTGTGTCTTGGTGTGGACCTTCTTGGGCTGAATTTTTGGGGGCATCTCTCTGCCTTTGGAATCTGGATATCTGTTACCTTCCCCACATTAGGGAAGTTTTCAGTTACTATTCCTTCAGATAAATTTTCTGCCCCACTCTTCTGAGATCCCTGTAATGTGGAAGGAACTACGCTTGATGGAGTTGCTGAGTTCCCTAATGCTATTCTCAATTTGTATACTTTTCTTTCCTTTGCTTAACTTGGTTACTTTGTATTACTCTGTCTTCCAGGTATTAATTCATTCCTTGGCTGCATCAAGCCTACTATTTATTACATTAAGTGTATTTTTAATTTGACTTATTGTGTTCTTGACCTCTGGGTTTTGTTTTTTGTTTTTTGGTTTTTTTTTTTTAATCTCTGAGTTAAGGGTCTCACTGTATTAAGTGCTCCCCTCTTTTCTCCAGTCCAGTGTGTATCTTTATGATCATTATTTTAAATTTTCTCTCAGGTATCTTTTTTATATCCATTTTACTTTGGTCTCTTGCTGTGGTTTGATCCTCTTCTTTCACTTGGGAGATGTTTCTCTGTCTTCTCATTTTGTTTGACTTCGTGTCTGTTTCTCTGTGCTAGAGAAGTCAGCTACTTACCTTACTCTTAATAATAGCCGTTGAAGAAGAGTTATTATAGTGCCCTGTAGTGCAGTGTCCATGTTCCCCAGGTTATGTTGTGGGTACTCTGCTGTTGAGTTCTGGCATCTTTTCCCTTCAGGCCAGATGTTTGTTAATGCTGTCTTTACCTGTCGTGAATAGCAAGGTGTGCAGTGGTCTACTTGTGAAACAATACCTGCCACTGCTGGAACTGCAGTCCTGCAAAACGAGCAGGTCACGAGATGTGGTATTGGCAGGGTGATCTTCTGGGGGAGGGCCTCCACAGCACCAGGACTCAGGGGAGCATGGCTGGGAAGGGCTGATCTGCCAAAGCACATGTGCTTTGCAACATGCAACATGCAGGGTTGGTTTGGTGTGAGCAAGTTAAGCAGCATGTGTCTGCACAGTGCTGGTTTCCGCAGGTGGCTGTTATTTATACTGGGGAGCAAGCAAGGGAGGAGAATGTCACCTCCCAGCTCCTTTACTTGGAAGGGTCTCCCCATGATCCCTATCTCTCTGGGCCATGTTCTGAGATGAGCAAATTTCTCTCCTTCTTGTCTGCCCATGGCATTTTTCGAACTGCTGGTTCTGCCTGCATCTGCATAGGTTGTTTTTCATGCTGTCTCTTAAAGATGAGGGACTCTTGTTTCCTAACACCTTCTGGACTCACCTAGAGCTGAGCATGCTGGTTTTTAAAATTCTAGGTTTTAAGTCGTGGTGGTTTTAAGAATTCATGAAATTTTTGAGGCAACTATGGAGATTCATCCTTCCTGTTAGCAGGCTCCCTAGTCCGAGGGTCTGTTTGCCGCTCTTCTCTGTGCCACTGGCTCCTTCTCCACTGCAACTGACTATGGTCCCTTTTGCTCCCAGACTGTGTCTTCGCCCTTCATATCACCTCTGATGTGGACTCTTCCCTGCCTTTCGTTGTGGAGTGTGTTCTGGAAGTCCTTGGGCTGTTTCCAGGGTTATTTCCACTGCTGTGGGTGTTATCTAGTTGTTATCTGTGGGAGGAGCTGAGTTTAGGGTCCTCCTACTCTGCCATCTTTCCAGCCAACCTTTCCTATTAACATTTTAGGTGGAAACTTAAACAATGGTGGACGTACCTCTCTTTGGTGGAAAGATTAACAGTTAACCTTGATGTAAATTCTTCAATTTGGCACTATCTTTTACTAAAAAGCAATCCTTCAAGGTTTTGTTTTGTGTTTTCACATGTGGCATCATCCAGGAGAGTGTTTGTGATATAGTGGTAGAGGTAGCAGCCAAATTGGAGAGTTGAGGAATGAGTGAGTTTGAGAAAATGGAGATGGAGAGCTGAAGCAGCACTTTACTGCATACTAGCAGAGGGAAAGAGGAGTTCTTGGTGTTTTGTTTTGTATTGGGGTTAGGCCTTTTGAAAGAAGTTAAAATTGGATCTCTATGTTATATAATTTGTCCTTTTCTTAATTTTCCTAGCCTCCACCAGGCACTGTGAAAATGCCTAATGTACCCAGTACACAGCCAGCAATAATGAAACCAACGGAGGAACATCCAGCTTATACACAGATTGCCAAGGTTAGTTGATATTATGTGTGTAAATTTGTATTGGAAATTATATTATCAATAACATCTTCAGAGTAGAATTATTTATACGTTCCCTTAACTTTTTTTTTTGCCCTACTTAATTTGTAACTTACTTTTGAGTCTGAGTTAGCTAGTTTTCAACCCTATTAACATAGTTCTTTTTCAGCTTATAATATTTATTCTGTTATTAACAGTTTTTGAATTCACTTATCTTCTTGAACAATTTGTTTTCTGAAATTTTTGTTGCCTTTTTGTTGGTTTCACTCTTTCTTTTTTTTTAAGATTTTATTTATTTATTTGAAAGACAGAGATCACAAGTAGGCAGAGAGGCAGGCAGAGAGAGAGGAGGAAGCAGGCTCCCTGCTGAGCAGAGAGCCCGATGCAGGGCTCGATCCCAGGACCATGGGATCATGACCTGAGCGGAAGGCAGAGGCTTTAACCCACTGAGCCACCCAGGCGCCCCTGGTCTCACTCTTTAATGCACGATGCTATTATAGTACCAGTAGAAACCGTTGGAAAAGGGTTGTAATGGCTAAGCAAAGGACTATGGTAGGAAGTAGCAGGTGGTAAAAATAGGAGAATAAAGGAGATGAATAGGATTTGATTTACATAAAGGCAGATGAAGTTACAAACCAGAATTTCTTAATCGTATTCTTCTTTCATCTCATTATCTTCTAAAATAGAAGATATTGTATATTCTCGCATTGGAAACCTAGGTACCATTCAAACCAATTTTTTTTAAAGATTTATTTATTTATTTGACAGAGACAGAGAATGGGAACACAAGCAGGGCAGGAGGGAGAGGGAGAAGCAGGTTTCCCGCCAAGCAGAAAGCCCAATGTGGGGCTCGATTGCAGGACTCTGGGATCATGACCTGTGCTGAAGGCAGATGATTAATGACTGAGCCACCCAGGCGCCCCCAAACCAATTCTTAAGAGGCAATTCAGTTGTCATTTTCTCCCTTTGTCTGTTTTGCCTCAGTTGTTCCCTTTGTTCTTCAATCTCATTTAGCCGAAGTGAGCACAATTTTATTTTTCCAAATAGGACTCTGACTACTCTTACCGAGAGAATTTTGTCCTGTTCTAAATGTGCCCAGTATTCTCACTGACGGTTTTCATAACCAAAAAACCAAAATCAGTCAAATAGCTCCATAATATCTTCTGAAACTGTAACATTGAGTGAATTCCTATATATATATTTTTTAAGATTTTATATATTTAATTTGACAGAAACAGAGATAGCGACAGAGATAGAGAGCATGAGCAGGGAGGAGAGGGAGAAGCAGGCTCCCTGCTGAGCAGGGAGCCCAGTGATAGTGACCACTCAGGCGTCCCTAAATTCCTGTAATTTGGAAGAGCATTTGAATTGACATTCTGCCATTGTATGACTGTTGATCTTAGGGTCGTGAGTTCAAACCCCACATTGGGTGTAGAGATGACTAAAAAATAAATAAACTTAAAGTTTCTGGCATTGTAGAGGGAGAGAGAGGGTAGATAGCACAGTCATGTTATAGGATTTTCCAACTCTGACAACCTATTCATTCATTGGTATTTTGTTTGTTTAAGGAACATGCTTTGGCCCAAGCTGAGCTTCTTAAGCGCCAAGAAGAACTAGAAAGAAAAGCAGCAGAATTAGATCGTCGAGAACGGGAAATGCAAAATCTCAGTCAACATGGTAGTATCCAAAGAAGTTTGAAATAAAAATAACTTTTAAACATTTTAAATTATGCCTGTGCTAGCTCTGATTCATTTGGTTTATGGATAAAGCCATGCCGTTTTTTTCCTGTTCTAGCAGATTAGACAGCAGATTTCCTACTTGTTACTCTGTAGCTCTCTGATCTTGGCTGATTTGCATGTCTTTTGATAGATTATAAAAGTGTTAGCCTTATCACACGGAAAGTGAATGTGAATATGATAATTTTGGGGTTTGGCCGGGAGCCTTTGATTCTGCACTTGGGCCCTCTTTGAGTCTATTGAAGCCTTAAGAGTACATGGCAATGTGCCCTAAATTTGACTCTTTTTGTTTAGTCAGCCCAGTTTCTAATTATCTACCCCTGTCCTCAGAAATATAACCTACCTGTCAAATCATATTAAAAAATGTGTGGATGATTCTGGGAAGCCTTGGGTTTCTCAATTATATCAAAGAAATAAGTACTGAATTGATCATTTGCTATGAAATCTGTTTAGACTGTGACTACCAAAGGCCACTTCCAGGGTGTATCTTAGAGAAAGATAGCAGTATCTGGCTAAGGGGTTAAAGATCTAGACAAGTCATTGTTACTCTGTCTAGGATAGCGATGGAATGACAGGGCTAGGTCAGCAACAATATACTGAACTATTTTTTCCTTATTTTAGATTGTGTATGCCTAAGTCAGAGAACAACAAATACCGCATGATTTCACTCATTTGTGGAGTTTAAGAAACAAAACCAATGATCATTGGGAGAAATGGGGGAAAAAAGAGAGGCAAACTAAGAAACACACTCAACTGTAGAGAACAAACTGCTGGTTACCAGGGGGAGGTGGGTGGGGCTGGGGGTTAAGGAGGGCACTTGCTGTGATGAGCATCAGATATTCTATGGAAGTGTTGAACCATTATAATGTACTACTGAAACTAGTATTACTAGTATGTTAACTAGCGAATTTAAATAAAAATGAAAAATAAAATTTATATATTCAAAGACTATTAAAAGAAATGTGTAAGTCTAGGGCCTCATGAGGACACATTCATCCTTGGCTGTTTTGTTGGCTTGTGACATCAGAGACAACATCAGTAAAAGGAGAAACTAAAGGTTTATTTTAGATCAGTGTTTCTGAAATGCCTAAAATAAAATCTGCCCTTAGTATTGACTAATATAAGCTATTTATTGACTTTATATTGTCCTTAGTATTGACTAATATAAGCTATTTCTATGGGAGATATTTTAGAAGTAAAGATAGTAACAAACAGTGAGAAATTAAGAGTTAGACTTTGTGATATGTTAACACATGTAAATACTTATCTATTAACTCACTTAATTATCAGTATAATTCCCTGAAGGGTGGTATAGTTGTTATTCTCTTGTTATTTCTACTCTTAAATTTATGAAGAAGTGTAAGATTTTACCAAGTCTTCAAGAATTTAAGGTACCTGGCGTCCCCTAGCCAATAAATGGCTAGGCACTTCTGTTTTCAGATCCCGGTTCTTACATTGCTATTCTTGGCTCTTCTCAGATAGTATGGGACTCGTATGAGAAATGAATATGAAATTTGGAAAGAATTATAAATAGCGCAGACATGTTGGGAAGAATCAGACATAGGTCATTCTTTTTTTCCCCACTATAAAGTTTTCTTCTTCTATACAAAGTATATAAAATTGAATTTTCAAAAATTGTGGCGTATCATTTCTAAAATGAGAAGTGGCCTTTAGGTGTTTACCTTCTGTTTTTAATGTTTTGACTTCTTTAACTTTAGTGTTTTTATTGCTTCCACTGCTTCTGAAGCCCTGTTTTCAGTTTCATTTCTTTATAAGGATACATTTTCTCTCCTGATAGTTTGAATTTATTTTTCCTGTAGGTTTTTTTGAAGTGTTACAGTTCCTTAGCTTCCTTCTTCTGACTGTTTCATATTTTCTCCTAGTTCTATGGTTTTCTTACATGGATATTTAGAGTGTTATTTTTTCAGACTTTGGGATTTCTAAATTTGATTCCTTGGTATTAGTTAATCATGTGTTTCTTCATGGAGTTAGCAGTAGAAAACTCAAGATTCAGAAGCTGGTCTTCCCTCTCCATGTGGGCTAGGAATTATATTCAAAGACTTAAGATGCTGAAGAGGAAATTATAGATACTTAAAAACTGCATGACCTTCTCATGACAGACTCTTGGGACTTTGAGAAATAAGTCTGTTTTTAGGGTAGAGTCACAGGGTGTGTCTTTGTGCTCTTTTTTTTTTTTTTTTTTTCTTCTTGTATCAACTGTACATATATGGTTCCTGGTAAACGTTATAGGATACTGGAAAAATATTTTACCGTCTAATGTTTTCTAAGGTGATACGCTGGGGGAGTTTTTTTGTTTTTATTTTTTTACGATTTTAAAGTAATCTCTACACCCAAGGTAGGACTTGAACTCACAACCCTAGATCAAGAGTTGCATGCTGTATCGACTGAGCCAGCCATGTGCCCCTACTTTGGGAAAATTTTTAAAAATGCAGAGCTTGGCTTTCAAAGCTGTACAAATACAGGAATGTAGAGATACAGCATTCGATTTATAAAACATCTATTAAAAGAACAAATAATGTTCTTTATAATGAAACCAAAAATAAGAATAGCCCATATTGGTCCTAATATAATTTTTTTTAATTTGCAGGAAGAAAAAATAATTGGCCACCTCTCCCTGGCAATTTTCCTGTGGGACCTTGTTTTTATCAGGATTTTTCTGTAGACATTCCTGTAGAATTCCAGAAGACAGTAAAGATTATGTACTACTTGTGGATGTGTAAGTATAAAATAAATTGTATAATCAACAGAGTGTATATTTTATTGTAAAAAACCACCCTTTTTGGAATTCAGATATCAAGGATAGTATCACAAATGGGTTTTTTTGTATGCTCTTAATTTTCAGAGTGAAACATATTTAGGTATTGCAGAATTAAATTATGTGACAATCTAAACTGAGGAAAGCATATATGAGAACTGGCATTCTTGAGGAAAGGACTTCTTTGTGACATATATAGTATTTTTGGAGGAAAAAGGAATAGTCATAAAATATTATCTAGGTTATATTTGTTTTGAAAAAATTATTCCATTTAATGCAATGAAGAATAAAATTTCTTTATAAGCATTCTTTATAAGAATAAAAATTCTTTAAAGCATTATGACTTTTTAAAAGGGCCATAAAATAGTATTATAATTTTCTTAGAGCTTTGAGCACAATTTACTTTTCATTTTCAAGTGGTTGATAAGTACCTTTATTATTGGAAGTACCTAGTTAATGTAGGATATTTTACTAAATAGAACATTAGGACATATATTTAGGCTGTGGTGCTTGCATTGTTTTGAGTATAATTACAACTCATGTAATAAATAAAATGTAAAGCTCTTTAACAGTTTGTTCTATGTACATAGAATTCCAGCTTACTGTATTTCACTTTTATTCCAAACAGTAGTCTCAGCCCCGTTTAATGTTATTATGTTAGTAGGAGAGGTGTAGCTGTCATGACTTCTCATCTGCGTAACTGCTGAGTAATGAAGAATTTGTAGTGTGCATTCTTGATGGAGGAAATTTATATGTGTTACTGTATATTTGGGGAGCCGTTTTTTCCCCCTCCTAAATAAATGAAACTATTTTCTTCAAAAATTTTCCGGAGCATTCTTCACACATGTGAAGCTACTTTAGAATGTGAGTAGTGATTTCTTATGGATAGTACATTCTTAACTCTTAGTTTTTCTTTGAGATTTTGTTGTTGATCTAGTATCTTGCTAAATCTCCAGTGTAGGTAGTATTGTATATTTTTAACACTAAAGGTTTTGATTTTATATTTGTACATGTAAACAAACCATGTATTTAATCAATATATAATATGTGCATGTATATAGTAATTATATCTTAATGGTCAGACCTGGCCTAGCATTTTAAGTATAAATCCTTTGACCTAGTGGAAAAACAGGCTTTGTATGGGAGAGATAGGGGTTGGAAGAAAATTCTACAAGGAATTGAGTAAATAAAGGTTGATTGGGAAAGGTAATTAATTTTAACCAAATGGCTACTTTACTATTGCTAATTGTTTCAAAATAGGTCTGTTTTGTTTTAGAAATATATAACTTTCTGAGGTTTTTAGAATATAGTTTTTCTTAATCCTGTTGCATTGACAGATTTAAAGTATTTAAAGAGGTCTCAGTATTTAAAGAAACATTACCTGGAATAAGGTAAGATCTAGTTCTAGCTCAGTAATGTTTCTAAATTTCATAGAATGGAGATTGTTTTAATAAGTTATTTACAGGAAGTGTCAACCTGTTAATGATTTCAGAGTTGATGAGTGCTTTCACCTTGTGGTAATAATTATGATGAAAGAGAACATTTATTGAGGATTTATTTGTGTTCAGGCACAGTACTAATCACTTTATATACATGATGTTATTAACTCCTGACTACACTATGAGCAGGTACTATATTACCTAAGATATGGAAACCAAAGCTTAGAGAATTGGAGTAATTTGTTCAAGACTACACAACAGTTAGGGTTGGAGTTGGAGCTTGGCTCCAGAGCTCAGAGTCTAGATTTCCATGTTGTACAACCTACAGAGTACCAAAATGAAGAAGTAATTTGTGCTTTAAACCCAAATAAGATGAAGATATACTTTCAAAGGTACCTTACTTGAAATAAATAATTTGCTCTGTAAAGGAACTGAAGCAATTAGAATTATCAACTGTCAAATGAATCTTAACCTCTTTGAGTATATTCTTGAATTTTAAAAAACCAAGCCATTTAAAGATGAATTAGTGAAGAAGATAATTATACTGCTTAAAATCTGTTTATGTAGGTGACTGTGTTGTAATGCAGAGCTTATCAAGAAGAATATTATAGTGATAGTTGCAAATTTAGGTCCACTAATAACAGATTTGAGTGCTTAATAGAGCAAATGGAAATTTCCTGTGAAGTTGAGTCATTCAACTTACAAATCATGTAAACAAAATGCCCTAAAAATTTCTTCAGTGTTATATGTACACCTGGAATCCAATCCATGTAGATTGGAATGGGATTGATATTACTAACAGAGAATCATGTGTTTCACATTACCTTGCCTTTCTGTGTATTTTTAGATCTGTGTGTAAGTGGACTGATAGTTTAGTAAGTAGGCCTGGACATTATACTTTTCTTTGGGGTACAAATAAATTACTTATTGATCATGGTTTTTGGTTACTATGACAACATTTGGAAAGGAATTTTAATAGATTACACAAAATTAAATTGATATTTTTATCAATTGTTGGAGGAATTTTTAATGAACCTTAATACACATATCCATATCTTTCTTTCCTTAGGCAAATTAGGAGATAAACCTTTAAAAATTCTCTTAAGGTTGAAGTTTGAAGTATAATGTGAATACATAAAACTTTTTCAGGCAGTTGGATCCCATTTAATGTTAAAAAATAATAACTTTCTATTTTACGGTCTTTTGAAATCTGTTTTTAAGCCATTGACAACTACTTTTATTGTGAGGCAAAAGATCGTGAGTAAATTTATTAGTAAACTGGCTTTCGTGAAAGTTAGAAATCCTAATTCTAAATAAATTTAATAAGGAAGAGTCTTCTTTGTGTAATATAATGGAATTAAGTTTTAAACACGGAAGAGCTCCTGTATTTTTATAGCTGAAAAATTGAAATATAGAGGTTGATTAGCTCAGTAGTACATTTCTATAACCCGGGTGTTTTCAGTCTTCCTCTGGTGCCCTTTCTCTTATTCTTTAGAGTTTGTATATTTAGCTAGTCGTTAAACCAAATTTAGAGGTACCCTATAATGTATGTCTTCATCTTGTTTTGTTAATTACTAGTTTTATTTTATAAGTTGAAAAGATTTTAAAGTTTTTAATGTAAGTTGAGATTTTTGTATTTGGATTTGCTAGGTTTTTCATTTATTTTTAATTCAAGTAGGAGTTTGTTGGTATATTTTTCTTGTATTTACATTGAACATTATTTTAACTTTCGAAAATAATTTATTTCTTTTAATTCAGCCTGTGAATAATTTTTAAAAAAATTCTTTAAAAAGGTTACTAATTATAATGAGTAAGTGTAGTTCTTTAGGATCAAAGTATAGTTAGATGGTTCTCAGATTTTTTGTTTTAGGTCTTTCTGGATATGTAATTATTAACAACATATGAAGAGTTTTCCATTAACTGTGTGGTTAACTAAAAGAAAGGTCTGCCACAGCAGCTGAAATGCATTATTTTCTTTCTTTAAAAGTAAGTTTGATCCTCTACCAAAACACTGTATTTATCCCAGCACTTTAAAAAATGATAACCCTATGAGGATGAATAATCCTGAGAGATTGAATATATAGTCCCTGAAATTGCTATTGTATTAGTATTTTTAGTTCAATGATTCTAATTAATTGCTTAAAAATGTTACAATGAGATTGCACAGAGCACTTCTCCAGTTTTCTCCTCTTTGTATAGTCCACTCTGGGAGGAGTCAGCAGCTGCTCTGTAAAAATGTAACTCAGTGTGTAGGCTCTTTTTCCTCCCAAGTCCTGGTTCTTTTTCCTGGCCCCTGCCCTTGAATCAGGGGCCACATCAAGTATTTTCTTCTCAAGGAGGAATCCCTTAAGGCACTGCTTCTCTGGTAATGGCCCATTAGGAGAGGACCAAACAAATTGTTGCCAAACACTGCATAAGTTAGGACTCATTTTCCTGTATATACTGTTTTCAAACCAAATGTGTAAGAAACAGCAATGTTTTCTGAAAGATACTAGCTGGAAGGAAGGGGTAGAATACATTTGCTCTAAGGAAGAATTTTTTCATTTACAATTTTTGTTGAATGAATTCATAACTTGAATGTAAACATTTCTATTTTGTTTTTTGATTCCACAGTCCATGCTGTAACACTCTTTCTAAATATCTTCGGATGCTTGGCTTGGTTTTGTGTTGATGCGTCAAGAGGGGTTGATTTTGGATTGAGTATCCTGTGGTTCTTGCTTTTTACTCCTTGTTCATTTGTCTGTTGGTACAGACCACTTTACGGAGCTTTCAGGTAAAATGTGTGTACTTTGAAATATACTCTTTAAAACCTGTGAAGTAAATAATTGGTAATTAACCTTAAGGGGGAAATTGATATATTTTTACTAAAATTTTTTGTTATTGTGTAGCATACATTCTGATAAATTCATATGTAACATATCTTTGTAGTAATTAGATTTTATAAGTCACAAAATCTCGTTCTTTTCTCGCACTTGAGAAGGATCAAACATGAAAATAGAGAAATGATAGTAGTCTTAGATCTTAATATTTGTAGAATAAATATTCCATTTCATATGATACACTTGACATTAAGGAAAATTTTGTTCTTCATTCCCCTTTCAAACAAAAAAATCACAAATGGTGATTACAGTCTAATTCTTAAACCTAGGTAAGATCAATGTACCTATGATATTTAAAGTGAGTCACTTTCACCTAGCAAGGTAATTATTTTCTATGTAAATTCATTTTTGGCTCTTCAAATGGTCTCGCATTTGAGAACCATTAAGATTATAAGATAATAATATTTTGCATGATATATTTTAATCAGTGGTTAAGATTAATATCTCCTAAATGCATGTTCTATGAGGTATTAATAAATGTTGCTGAAAAAGGGACTCATTAGCTTAAGTTTGGAAAAAGCTGGACAATAAAGTTAAATTTTTTCAATTCAGGATTGCTTAGACTCTTTTAAGAGCCTCATGTGATTTGTGATTTGACTATGAAACCATTTTTTTTATAGAACACCTTGTTGGACTACTGTTTTAAGAAGTGTTGGAAGGTGCTGATTTAGATAATAGTTCTCTATGAATCCATATATTCAATCATTTATCAGCTTATTTTTGAGTAAACTTGTTTATGAGTAATGAACCTTTTCAGCTCTCATGAGTGAGGGGCAGCATTACTAGGAAATAGGTATGTATTGTGCAGATGTTATATTGGGGAAATTAGAGGGCTACATTCAGGTTTTGGTTTTTTTTTTTTTTTCCATTTCAACATAGAATTTCTTTGATTAATCACAGTGTGTATTCCTTCATCGTGGAATTAGGAACCCAGATATGTAAACAGATGAAAAAAAAAACTAGAAGGAAAGGGGCAAAGGTGAGGGAATTTGGGGAGAAAAGTGGTCATTCAACAGAAAACTAAATTGGTTAAAATTGTAATGAAGGCAAGAAAATGGATGGAAGGAGGAAAGAATCTTTGGATATATTACAATATGGAGATTAGTTATCAAGGAATGAGGAAGAGGTGTCCCCTTTAGATGTGGGTTGGAGAGGAATAAAAAGGACCTATTTACTCTTTCCATGATCTAGGAAGACAGCTACTGGTGCTCTTTTCCTTGTCATCTAAGCCTGGTGTACAAGGTTTTTAAATTTTTTTGACATCTGGCTTTGGCTTCTGCCTGCCTGCTTCCATCATGTTACTAATATATTTGTAATGATGCTGGTGGGTAGGAATGGGGTTGTTCTTGAGACTTTAAAAGTGACGAGAGGAGGCGCCTGGGTGGCTCAGCTGGTTAAATGGTTAAGCGTCTGCCCTCAGCTGAGGTCATGATCTTGAGATCCTTGGATCTAGCCCCACGTTGGGCTACCTGCTTAGAAGGGAGCTTGTGTCTCTCTTTGTACCTCCTCCCCCTCCACCACTTATGGGGGTGTGTGTGTGTGTGCACTCTATTGCTCTCACATACTCTCTCTTCAAATAATTAAATAAAATCTTAAAAAAAATAGTGACTTAAGACTAATGACCTGATTTTAAACCTTCTATAACTAATGTAGCCAAAACAAACCACTAAAAAAGCTAGCTTTCTGCCTTTTGTTACTTGAAGTCACTTGGTTCCTTTTATTTCCTTTCCTTGCCAGTTGAAATAAAAATGCTTTGTGGAGCATTTTTACTTCTGTAATTATTAATCTGTAGGTTAAGTGCTTAGCTGCATCTCAGTCCTTTAGAGTTTATCACAAATGATTAATTTCTGGGTTTCCCTGTTCAGAGCAGAACTGAGAGGAATAATATTTAATGGGGAAAGTTGAAATTAAAGTATGTTACATCATTACTTTCTCAGTATATAACTTTGGCATTTCTTTTATCCACATTGCCACATATTTCTGAGCCTGTCTTTGCTGCTGTATCTGGTAGTTTGTTAAACCTGTATTGATGACAGCTTTTTCCTTTAAATGTGAAAACCTCAAACACCTATACATTGGGTGTGATTCTTGATATTAAATATAGGGCTTTAAATAGCCTTATTCACATAAATGCTTTATTTTAGATGAGTTTTGATAGGGATTACTGCCTTTGAGAAAGGGCAGAGTCAGGATATGCAAGTGTTTCATATTTTATTTCAAGACTGGTGATTAAGAAATGAAAACATACTATACATCTGAACATACTATGTAAGTCAGTAGAAAATGGGTAGCTAAAACCTTTTAAGGCCAGGTTCACAGGTTTCCTGAGAGAAGTTGCTTTTTAAAGTAGATATTTAGTTTTTATAAATCAGCCTCTGGTGTGAAGCTAGTATGCTTTTTAAAAGTTTCAGGTTTTCTTGTTTTAAGATTCCCTTATTTTATCTATTTATTTTTAAAATATTTATTTGATAGAGACACAGGGAGAGAGGGAACACAAGCAGCGGGGAGGGAGAGGGAGAAGCAGGCTTCCCCACAAGCAGGGAGCCTGAAGTGGGGCTGGATCCCAGGACCCTGGGATCATGACCTGAGCCAAAGGCAGACACTTAACCAACTGAGCCACTCAGGCACCCCTTCCTTACTTTTTTTTTTTTTTTTAAGATTTTATTTATTTGACAGAGATCACAAGTAGGCAGAGAGGCAGGCAGAGAGAGAGGAGGAAGCAGGCTTTGCATGGAGCAGAGAGCCCGATGGGGCTCGATCCCAGGACACTGGGATCATGACCTGAGCTGAAGGCAGAGGCTTTAACCCATTGAGCCGCCCAGGTGCCCCCCTTTCCTTACTTATTTTAGAGCAAGAGCACACAAGCAGCGGGAGGGGCAGAGGAAGAGAAGTAGCCACCTAGGTGTCCCTCACAGTTTTCAAGTTTTACTCTTCTCTGGCTAATGGTATATTTGGCTCTTCTGCCATAGATTATTTAAATATTTCCTGAATTTTATTTCTCCAGGTATCCCCCTAGAAGCGAAGAAAAGACTAGTAAGCAGTAAGGTGCACTTGGGTGGCTCAGTTGTTTAAGCGTCCGACTCTTAATTTTGGCTCAGATCGTGATCTCAGGGTTGTGAGATCAAGCCCTACATCTAGCTCACAGCTCACAGCTCACACTGTGGTTAGGGAGCTTACTTGAGATTTTCTCTCTCCTTCTCCCTCTGTCCCCCCCCCCCCCCAAAAAAAGAAAAAGAATGGTAAGCAGTAAGAGAAACTTGGCTGGATTGATTTTAGAATAAACTAGTCATTGCAAACATAGAAGTTGGGGGGGGGCATTAGATTTGAGAATGTGATTAGATTTTTCCTTAGTTCAGTGAATTTATTTTTTTCTAATAGATGGTGGTAATTTCAGGTTTCTGGAGTAGTTGTTAGCTTTGTGGTAGAGTGCTAAAAATAACTAGAGGATATATCAGGAAGCCTTTATTTCTAGAATGCAATGGAAATGTACCTTAGTCATTTGGAGTTGTAGTTTTAATTGCCATATGTGGTTTATCTCTTTGGCCTTTCAACTCAGAGTAAAAATAAATGAATTCAGTATCTCAAGAAATTCCTTTTTAAAGTTTAACAATTTACTTTGTTATCATGAATTTGTTGTAATTTGCTTAATAATATGATGGCTGAGTAAACCTTTTTTTATATTCACTCTAATCTGAGAGGAAAAATATAATTGTTTTAACTGAATTATAAAATGCCTTTAGATTGAATTAAAGTGTTTGGTAATACTTTTAAAGCCCAATGGAAAATTTAAATATACATTTAAGTGATTATATGTAGTAATCACATATAACACATCATAATGATAATTACACATAATTTTAAAATGTAATAAAGGTAGACAAGCAATAATCATTTTGTAGTTATGAATGAGAAGTTGGCTTTCCAGGGTCATCTGAGTTTCTGTTGAAGTATTTGCATGCTCATTATTGAGTTCACTGGATTCTTTCAGGTGAATATTAATATTAGGATTAATAACTTACATTTTCCAACTGCTTTACAATCATGAAATATCCTAAGGTTAAATGAATCATTCATTGAACAATGACCATATACTAAGCTGGAGATACAAGGGAGACATGGTACTTGCCCTTAGAAATGTATAATATATAACTGATTTGAAAGTAGGCATTTCTGAAGCTTTGGCTCGTAGAATTTATATATAAAAATTGGGTGATATTCAGACAGAATACTTTGAATTCTAAAGGAATATAATGGTGACATACCTTGTGTTCTATTTCAAGATAGAAGATCAGCTACCTTTAAATTAATTTTCTTGCATTACCTTTTTGAGGATTTCAGTTTTTAGTAAATATTTTTCTCTGAAATCAGGGGAAGAAAACCCTGCTTTTATTGGCACCATTGAAATATCAAATGTTCATGAAAAAGATGGTTTTCAGGGCGCCTGGGTGGCTCAGTGGATTAAGCCTCTGCCTTCAGCTCAGGTCATGATCTCAGGGTCCTGGGATCAAGTCCTACATCGGACTCTCTGCTCAGTGGAGAGCCTGCTTCCCTCTCTCTCTCTGCCTGCCTCTCTGCCTACTTGTGATTTCTCTCTCTGTGTGTCAAATAAATGAAATCTTTTTAAAAATGCATGTATTTATTAAAAAAAAAGATGGTTTTCAAACTGTGTAAAATACTGTTCTGTATGAGTTATCTTAGTTTTCCACCAAGAAACTGGTTTTACTGTTATATGATTTTGTCCTTCATAAGGTTATCCCTCCACCAGAATCTGAAGGACCATGTAGAGAAGTTTCAGATATATGTGTTTTTAAAAATTAAGCTTAATAGCTGTCAAAATTAAGTCTGCACTTGTCACTTACATATTTTAAAAAGATTATAACTTTGATCTTAATTTTGTGCTTCCGCAAATGACTAAGCATTATGTAAATACTTTAAGATATTAAGTCATTATTAATGAGGCAGTGTTTATTGGAAATAGGCTGAAAACGGGTAAGAATCCTGGCTTCTCTGCTTAAAAGTGTTGAGCTCCTAGGATAATGCAGAACAAAACTACTGCCTCAGTTTGTTGAATGTAAATAGGGGATAATATTTGCAGAGGTGATAAAAGATTAGACATAATATATGCAAAATACTATGTTTTATAGGTTGTCAATGATAGCTGGAATTAATGTTTTAGTTTTGTGTTAGGTTTTATTATTTACTTTTAGTCCATTAAAATGTTACTTGTTATAAATCATCTTTTGCTGCTTTTAGTTCATTGTCCTCTGGTGCCTCAGTCTGAGCTAGAGGAAATCATAATTTATGCTAGGGTGTATGTATATCCTTGTGTTGTGACATAAAAATAAACACTAAAAAATCCAGTATGATAATCTAGTCTTTTAATTGGAGGCTTTTTGTCTATATTTAATATAATTACTTATTTATATGGATTTATATCTGTCTTCTATTTTTTTTGAAGAGGAATAATTCTTATATTTAATTATGAAAAGTTTCAAAAAATAGCAAAGTTGAAAGAATTTAACATCGAACACCATATATACACTGTCTAAATTCTATCTCTAACATATAGATGCTTTATAAGGTAAATTGACATTAGTAACTAGAGCTCAGTATTGTTTACAGTTTTGATTTCTTCTTGTGTGGTTTTTTTTTTTTTTAGTGTAAAATTTGAATTCACAAACTCTATCAATATATAATACATTATTACTATCAACCCAGAAAATTTCTTAGTGCCTCTTTTCTTGAATCATCCAGAGGGTACCTTAATTTTTTTTGTTACTGAATTTATTTTTTTAATTTAAGTTAATTAACATATAATGTATTATTGGTTTTAGAGGTAGAGGTCAGTGATTCATCAGTCTTATAACCAGTGTTCATTATATCACGTACCCTCCTTAATGCCTATCACCCAGTTACCCTGTCCCCCCACTTCCCTCTGCTCTGGCATCCCTCAGTTTGTTTTCTAGGATTAAGTATCTCTTATGGTTCATCTCCCTCTCTGGTTTTGTTTTGTTTTATTTTTTCCTCTCTTCCCCTATGATCTTCTGTTTTGTTTCTTAAATTCCACATATGACTGAGATCACATGATAGTTGTCTTTCTCTGATTGACTTATTTTGCTTAGCCTAATACCCTCTAGTACCATCCACGTCATTGCAAATGGTGGCAAGATTTAATTTTTTTTGATGGGTGCATAGTATTCTGTTGTATGTATACCACATCTTCTTTACCCATTCATCTGTTGATGGACATCTGGGCTCTTTCCCTGGTTTGGCTGTTGTGGACATTGCTGCTATAAACATTGGGGTACAGGTGCCCCTTTGGATCACCACATTTGTATCTTTGGGGTAAATACCCAGTAGTGTAATTGCTGGCTTGTATGGTAGCTCTCTTACAACTTTCTGAGGAAACTCCACACTGTTTCCCAGAGCTCTGCCTTCTATTTATATGTACTACTTAATATATAAAACATACCTGTTATATACCTTTTTCTTTCTTTGCCTTTTGGATCAATAAATTCTACTTTTTAAATATATTTTACTTTATTTCTCTGTTTTTTTTTTTTCTTTCTCTTTTCTTTCTTTTTTATTTTTTTATTTTTAAGATTTATTTGAGTGTGCTTAAGTGTGAATAGGAGGAGGAGCCGAGGGAGAGAGTTTCCAGCAGATTCCCTGCTGAGCTCAGAGTCTGACTCAGGGCTCAATTCCACAACCCTGAGATCATGACCTGAGCTGAAATCAGGAGTCAGTCACTTAACCAGCTGAGCCACCGAAGTGCCCCTATGGTTCATTTGTTTTTATATAGGCCTGCTGGCACCAAATTCTCTCAGGTTTTTTTTGTTTGTTTGTTTTGTTTTTTTTTTTCAAAATATATTCATTTCACCTTCTTCTTCTTTTTTTTTTAAGCTTTATTGATGTCTATAATTGGCAAAGTTATAGTACATTAAATTGTTTAATATATTTTTTTAATGTAATGACTTGATAATCAAACACATGAGAGAATTCCCACATTTGGGTTAACCCATCCATCACCTTAAATATTTATTTACCTTTTTCTTTTGTTGTTGAGAACTCTTAAGATTTACCCTATTAGCAAATTTCAATTATATAGTACAGTATTATCAACTGTAGTCCTTATACTGTACATCAGAACCTCAGAACTTCCTGATTTTGTAATAAAAGCTCATACCTTTTTTTTTAAAGGATTTTTTTAGAACAATTTTATTTATTTATCTGACAGATCACAAATAGGCAGAGAGCAGGCAGAGAGAGGGGGCAAGCAGGCTCCGCACTGAACAGAGAATGCAATGCGGGGCTCGATCCCAGGACCCTGAGATTAGGATCTGAGCCAAAGGCAGAGGCTTAAACCCACTGAGCCACCCAGGCGCCCCTAGATGTTCATACCTTTTAATCAACATTTGTCCATTTCCCCCAACTTTTGGCAACCACTATTCTACTGTTTCTGTGAGTTCAACTCCCCCCCCCCTTTTTTTTTAAGATCCCCATATAAGTGATACCATTATTTATCCTTCTCTATCTGGCTTATTCCATTTAGCACCATGCACTCCAGTTCATGGCAGAATTTCCCTCTAAGGCTGAATGGTACTCTATTGTATATAAACCATTCTTGTCATCAGTGGACATTTAGATTGTTTCCACACCTTGGCTATTGTGATTAATGCTGCAGTGAACATAGGATTATAGATGTTTCTTTGAGATCTGATTCTGTTATCTTCGGATAAATGGCCTGAAATGGATTTGCTAGATCATATGGTAGTTATATTTTTAATTTGTTGAGGAACCTCCATGCTGTTATCAGTAGTGGCTGTATCAATTTACATTCCCACCAACAGTGTACAGCTTTTTATCCTTGTCAACCCTTGTTATTTCTTATCTTTTTGATAATAGCCGTTTTAACAGGTGAGAGGTGATAAATGATTGTGGCTTCGATTCGCATTTCCCTGATGCTTAGTGATTTTGAGCACCTTTTCATCTATCTGTTGGTCATCTTTCTGTCTTTGGAAAAATGTTTATTTAGATTTCTTTTTTTAAGATTTTATCATTTGTTTGACAGAGAGGGAAAGAGAGAGGGTACATGAGAGAACACAAGCAGGGAGAGTGACAGAGGGAGAGGGAGAAGCAGGCTCCCTGCTGAGCAGGTAGGCCCATATGAGGCTCCATCCCAGGACCCTGGGATCATGACCTGAGCCAAAGGTAGCCGCTTAAACCACTGAGCCACCCAGATGCCCTTGTCTCTTCAGATCTTATGCCCATTATTTTTTTAATTGGATTTTTTTTTTTGCCATTGAGTTGTATCAGTTCTTTGTATATATTGGATATTAATCTTTCGCAAGACAAATTATTTGCAGATATTTTCTTCCATCCAGTAGGTTGCCTTTTCCTTTGATGGTTTTCTTTGCTAAGCCAAAGCTTTTTATTTGTTGTAGTCCCACTTGTTGGTTTTTGCTTTTGTCACTTTTGCTTTTAGCGTCAAATCCAAATAGTGCCAAGAATGATGTCAGGGGGCTTAACACGTGTGTTTTCTTCTATGAATTGTATGGTTTCAGATGTTTCATTCAAGTCTTAAATCCATTGTCAGTTAATTTTTGTGTATAAGATAGTGGTCTAATTTCTACTCTTTTGCATGTGGCCATCCAGTTTTCCCAATACAATTTATTGAAGAGACTCTTTTACTCCATTGTATATATTTGGCTCCTTTGTGTGATACATTAATTGACCATATATATATGGGTTTGTTTTGGGCTCTCTTTTCTGTTCAGTTAATCTGTGTTTCTGTCAAATTAATCTTGTATTAATTAATCTTGTGTTTCTATGCCATGACCATACTGCTTTGATTACTGTAGCTTTGTAATAATAGTTTGAAATCAGGAATTGTGATGCTTCCAGTTTGGTCCTTCTTTCTCAAAATTGCTAAGGTCTTTTGTAGTTTCATACAAATTTTAGGATTGTTCTATTTCTGTGAAAAATGCCATTGGAATTTTGATAGGGACTTTTTTGAATCTGTAGATTGGTTTGAGGAGTGTGGACATTTTGACAATATTTTTCCAATCTACAAGCATGATGTGTCTTGCCTATTTATTTGTGTTTTCAGTTTTATGTGTCTTTAGTTTCTTTAATCAGTGTCTTACAGTCTTTACTTACAGTCTTTACTTCCTAGGTTAAATTTATTCCTAGGTATTTTACTCTTCTTTATGCAGTTCCAAATAAGATTATTTTCTTAATTTCTCTGTCTGATAGTTTGTTGTAAATGTAGAGAAACAAAAGATTTTTGTGTATTGATTTAGTATCCTGTAACTTTACTGAATTTTTTAGTTCTAACAGGTTTTCAGTAGAGTCTGTAGAGTTTTCTGTGTATAAAATCATGTCATCTGCAAATTATGATAATTTTATTTCTTCCTTCTGTTGTGGATGCCTCTGACTAGGATTTCTAGTACTGTGTTGAGTAAAAGTGGTGAGAATGGGCATCCTTGTTAGAAGAAAAGCTTTCAGCTTTTCACCACTGAATATTATGTTAGCTTGGGCTTATCATATATGACCTTTATTATGTTGAGGTATATTCCTTCTACACCCACTTTGTTGGGAACTTTTTTCTTGAAGATTTATTTATTTATTTTGGAAGGGGCAGAGGGAGAGGGACAGAGAGTCTCAATTAGACTCCACACAGAGCACAATGTGGTGCTTGATCTCAAGACCTTGAGATCATGACCTGAGCTGAAACCAAGAGTCAGATGCTTAACTAATTGCACCACCACCTAGGCACCTCTTTGTTCAGATTTTTAATAATAAATGTATGTTGAATTTTGTGAAATACTTTTTCTGTATTGAGATGATCATATGATTTTCGTCTTTCATTTTGTTAACATGGTTTATCACTTTGATATGTGGATCCCTTCATCCTTGAGATAAATCCCACTTGATCATGGTGTATGATCCTTTTCATGTATAGTTGAATTTGGTTTGTTATTTTTTCTTAAAGATTTTATTTATTTCTGAGAGATGGGGAGAGAGAGCACAAGTGAGGGCAGGGTAGAGGGAGAAGCAAACTCCCTGCTGAGCAGGGAGCCCAAAGTGGGACTTGATCCCAGGACTCTGGGATCATGACTGGAGCCGAAGGCAGACACTTAACCAACTAAGCCACCCAGGTGCTTTGGTTTGCTATTTTTTTTATTACTAAGCAATTAAAAATAAATTATTTAAACATTTTGCAAACTGATGAGCCTCAAAAACATTATTCTAAGGAAAAGAATATAGCAAAAGGCTACATATTCTAATTCCATTTCCACAAACTGTCCAGAAAACAGAATGTGAGAGACATACAACATATCAGTAGTTACCTGAGGCTAAGAAGTGGTAATGGGACTGATTGCAAATGAGATCCAGGAAAATTTTTAGGGTGATGAAAAAAGTTCTAAACTGATTATGGTGACGATTGCACAACTCTATAAATTCACTTAAAAAAAAAAAACAACCTCTTCAAATAGACCCACAGAGTGATCTTGATACAAAATGTGCACACAAACACATCAACAGAATTTCACTAGAGAATATTTTTTAAAGTGTTCTAGTATACATGATAAAATTGAGAAAAACTAAGAAAATTAAGTCAGTACATAAGATTCTACTCCCAACAAATTAGGTAACAGAAGAAATAAATTCCTGAAACATACCAACTACCAAACCTGAATCATGAACACACAGAAAATCTGAACAGACCCATTACTCACACGGAGATTAAATCAGTCATCGAAAACCTCCCAACAAACATAACTCTAGGACCACGTAGCTCTACTAGCGAATTCTAACAGATATTTAAAGAAGAATTAATACCAATCCTTCCAAAAAGTACCAAACTCTTCTATTAAAAAAAAAAAAAGGAAACACTTTCAAATTCACTTTATGAGGCCAACATTATTCTGATACCAAAATCAGACAAATACAAGAAAATTAGAGACCAATATCCCTGATGAACACAGGATTATTTTGGCTATTTAAAGATTCTTTGACTTCATTTAAATTTTATAATCAATTTCTCTATTTTGCTAAAAGATAAATATGCCCCTTGGGATTCTGGTAGGGCTTGAGTTAAATTTGTAAGCCTCTTTGGGGGGAGAACTGATATCTTAACTATATTGAGTTTTGTGATCCATGAATATGCGATATTTCTCCATTTATTTAGATACTTCTAATTTCTTCCAGCATTGTTCTTAAGTTTTAATTATACAAATTTTTAACTTACTTTGTTGAATTTATTCCTAAGTCCTTTATCTTTTTTATGTCATTTTGAGTGAAATTATTTTAAGATTGTTTGTCGTATGTAGTTGGAAATACAATGGGATTTTGTATATTGACCTTGTGTTCTTCTGCCTTGCTGAACTCCTTCATCAAGTGTAGTCTTGAGATTTTCTTCATATGTAGGATTATATCATATGCAGATAAAAGGTTTTGTGTTTTAATTTCCCAACTGGATATCTGTGATCAACGTACCTTTCTTTCCTTCCTTTTGTTGATTATACTTATAGTAAAATGGGAGCAGAAGTAGAAAGTTGAAAGGTATGCTTTATTCCCCTTTTTAGGGGGAGAGCATTCATCATTAAGTATGATATAGTTCTAGAGTTTTTATAATTGCCTTTTATTAGTTTGAGGAACCTCTCCTTTATTTGTACCTTGTTAAGAGTTTTTAATCATAAATGATAGTGTGTTTTTCCAGATGCTTTTTCTGTGTCTGTTGAGATAATCATGTGGTTTATTCCTTTATTAATATGGTACATTACATTGATTGATTATTAGATATTAAACCAACCTTGCATTTGTGGGATAAGTCCTATTTAGTTTTGCGGATCCCTTCTGACAGCTGCAGTGAAGGTGCTGATTTTCATGCCTTACCTTATCATGGTTGAACGTCATCCCAGCATAGTATAGGGAAGGGAACAGTTCCAGTGAAAATGCTACAGACTCATGCTGTTCTTAACCAGAATAAAACTGTTTCTTAGTTATATGCCAGGGTATTGAAATGTTTTTTTGTTTTATCCAGCTTTATAAAATTTTATCTTTTTGAGGAGAGGATTTGTTGACTTTGTCACTCTGTCATGTTGGAAATGAATTTCCGCTTCTTGATTTTTAAGTTTCAGGTGTCCTGCACTCATTTCCTACTTGTTTTTTGAAACAACCATGTAGATTATTTGACTCTTTAAACTATTAAACATATAACCTCAAATTATTTTAAAAAAACTCAAAAACTTAAAAAAAATTGCACTATGAAGTTAAATAGAAGTTCTTTGAGTGTGGCTAGGACCTTTGAGTAGCTTCTAATGATAGAGTTGGACCATTCCATTCATGTACTGCCTATATTGGTAAGTGGTTTTTTTTTTGTTTTTTTGTTTTTTTTGTTTTCCTCTTGCGGTGACTTATTTTCCTCAGAAATAATTGTTTCAGAATGCTTTTTTTACTCTCTAACATGAGATTCATCTGGCTACTATTGTTATCAGAGTAGGGTGAGAAGGAGACTGGGTATCCTCTTGCCATTCAGACTATGAATGTTCACTGAATTTCTGTTTTCAGTATGACTATGGTTCTCTGGTTTTGGTATCTTGGTTTCAGATTCCCTTCGGTTCAGTTTCTCCAAGAAGTAAGTGTCCAGTCTTCTGCCTTGGTTTTAGAATGGCACTTGCTCTGTGGGAATGGGGGACAAGAACCTGAGGTCAGATTGCTTTTTATATAGACTTTAAGCCAGTCTTCTTGTCTTTACCTCTACTTGCATGTTACTTTGCAGCGATAGCTTGTTTCTAATTTTTGAGGTTTTCTTAGGTTAATACCTTTTCAGGCAGCTTGTTTCTTAACTTTCTCTCTTGTTGACTTGAGTTTCAGTTTTGTCTGTTGATCAGTTACTACTTGCCTATCTCCTTTCCAGCTTATAAAATTTTTTACCATCATCTTCTCTTTGTTTTTGTTTCTGTGGTTTTATTTAAAAAAAAACCCAAAAATGATAAAAATTATTTACTGTCATTTTAGTGGCACTTTGGGAGAGAGTAAAGGTAAACATGTATGTTTAACTGGAGATCCAGGTACACTTTATTTTTAATTTTTTATTAATTTTATATCTTAGAACAATTTTAAGTTCACAACCAAATTGGGAATAAGGTGCAGAGATTTCCCATATAACTCTTGCTTACACATACGCATAGCTCTCTCTGTTACCTGTATCACCACTAGCGAGGTACATTTGTTAAAATTGACAGACTGACATTGACACATTATCATCACTCCACGGCTATATTTTATATTAGGGTTCACTCTTACCTTTTAGAGGTTTGAATTAATATAATAACATATCCACTATATGTATTTCATACAGAGTAATTTCTCTCCTGTAAAAATCCTATGTGTTTTGCCTTTTCATTCTTCCCTCTCCACCACCGCCTGGCAACTACTGATCTTTTTATTATCTCCATAGTTTAGCCTTCTCCAGAAGGTCCTGTTGTTGGAGTCATGTGGTATGTAGCCTTTTCATACTGGCCTCTTTACTAGAAATGTCATCTGTGTCTTTTTTTTTTTTTTTTTTAAGATTTTATTTATTTATTTGGCAGACAGAGATCACAAGCAGGCAGAGAGGCAGGCAGAGAGAGAGAGGAAACAGGCTCCCTGCTAAGCAGAGAGCCCGATGCGGGGACCCTGGGATCATGACCTGAGCCGAAGGCAGAGGCTTTAACCCATTGAGCCACCCAGGCTCCCTGATCTGTGTCTTTTCATGACTTGATAACTAATTTCTTTCTAGTGTTGAATAAGATTACTTTGTCTGGATGCACCACGGTTCATTTACTTATTCAGTTACTGAAGGACATCTTTGTTGCTTCTAAGTTTTTGGCAGTTATGAATAAAACTTCTGTCAGCATTTGTGTGTAGGTTTTTGTGTTGATAAGTTTTCAACTCCTTGAAGTAAGGAAATCTATGGAAAAGTTGGAAAGAACTTACATTTGGACAGTATTGACTCTTCTATTCATGAAGATGGAATATATCTCCATTTATTTCCTTTATTTCTTATTTATTTATTTATTTTTTATTTCCTTTATTTCTTTTATCAGATTTTGTAAATTTGCTTGTATAGATCTTGTACATATTTTGTTAGATTTATACCTGCGGTTTTCATTTGTTGGGTGGTATTATAAATGGTATTGTGTTTTTAATTTCAAATTTAATTTGTTCATTGCTGCTATGTAATGGAGCAATTGATTTTTGTAGATTAACATTGTATCCTGCTACTTCGCATTAATTGCTTATTAGCTCTAGGAGGTTTTGTTGATTCTTTAATATTTTCTATGTAGATGATCATGTTATCTGCAAACAAAAAAATAGTTTAATTCCTTCTTTCTCAGTCTTTATACCTTTTGTTTGTTTTTCTTGTCCTAGTGCATTAACTTGGACTTTTGGTTTGATTTTGACAAGCTGTGGTGAGAGATTTTCTTGCCTTATTCTTCATCTTAGAAGGAGAGCTTCCTAGTTTCTCACCATGAAATGTGATTGCTAATTGTAGGTTTTTGTAGACAGTTTACTGAGAGCTTATATCATGAATGAGTGTTGTATTTTTCATTGCTTTTTCTCAATTTGTCGGTTCCTGGAGTCTACAATATACATGTACAACTAATCCACATCCACTTTTAAGTAACATATACCACTTCTTGGGAGCACTTTATAATATCAAAATAATCCTGGGATGCCTGGGTGGCTCAGTGGGTTAAAACCTCCACCTTCGGCTCAGGTCATGGTCTCGGGGTCCTGGGATCAAGCCTCGCATTCAGTTCTCTGCATGGTGGGGAGCCTGCTTCCCCTTGTGCTCTCTCTTTCTGTCAAATAAATAAATAAAATCTTTTTAAAAAAATCCTAATTTCTCCCTCCTTTCCTTCTTATCAGTTGCTGTTATTTTTGTCACTTATATGTAAGCATTTATCTACACATAGTTAAGTCTTTTCCCTTCATTTACTCCTCCTTTGATGCTCTTCCTTTATGTGGATCTCTTTTTCTTTTCTTTTTTTTAAAGATTTTATTTGTTTATTTAACAGAGAGAAAGATCACAAGTAGGCAGAGAGGCAGGCAGAGAGAGAGGGAGAAGCAGGCTCCCTGCTGAGCAGAGACCCCCCCCCCCCCCCGATGTGGGGCTCGATCCCAGGACCCTGAGATCATGACCTGAGCCGAAGGCAGAGGCTTAACCCACTGAGCCACCCAGGCACCCCTGGATCTCTTTTTCTGACACTATTTTCCTTCCCTTTGAAAAACTTAACATTTCTTGCAAGAGTGTTCTACTAGCAACAAATACCTTCAGTTTTTGTTGTTTTGTGTCAGTTTCTCTACTTTTGAGGAATAATTTTAGAGGGTTCAGAATTCTCGGTTTGTGGCTTTTTTTCCTCTCTCAGCTCTAAATATATATTTTTTAAAGATTATTTATTTATTTGGCAGGGATCACAGGTAGGCAGAGAGGCAGGCAGAGAGAGAGAGGAAGGGAAGCAGGCTCCCTGCTGAGCAGAGAGCCCGATTCGGGCTTGATCCCAGGACTCTGGGATCATGAACCCAACTGAAGACAGAGGCTTTAACCCACTGAGCCACCCAGGTGCCCCTCAGCTCTAAATATTTTACTGAACTGTCTACTTCTTTGCATGATTTCTAAGGAGATTTTGGATGTAATTATTACCTTTGTTTCTCTATTGCTAATGTGTTTTTTCCCTCTGGCTTTTTTCAGGATTTTCCTTTATCTTTGAGTTTTTTGGTTTGAATGTAATTTTCCTTGATGTACTTCTGTTTGGTGTTCTCTGAACTTCCTGGATCTGTAATTTGGTAATTGACATTAATTTGGGGGAAATTCTCAGTCATAATTGTTTGTAATATTCTCCTCCTTTCTTTTCTTATGGCATTCCTGTTTTGCATATGTTACAACTTTTGTAGTTGTCCCATAGTTCTTGGATATCCTTTAATTTTTTCTAAAGTCTTTTTCTCTTTGCTTTTTTATTTTTTATTTTTGGAGGTTGTTGTTAAGATATCCTCAAGCTCACATTCTTTCCTCAACCATGTCCAGTCTACTAGTAAGCCCATCAAAGGCAATCTTTATTTGTGCTACAGTTGATCGTTTCTGCTTGCTCTTTCTTAGTTTCTCCATCTTTCTGCTTACTTATGTTGCTAATTTCATCTTGTATGCTGTCTACTTTATATATCGGAGCCCTAGCATATATTTTTTAAAGATTTTATTTATTTATTTGACAGACAGAGATTACAAGTAGGCAAGAGAGGCAGGCAGGGAGAGAGAGGAGGAAGCAGGCTCTCCGCGGAGCAGAGAGCCCGATATGGGGCTCAATCCCAGGACCCTGGGATCATGACCTGAGCCGAAAGCAGAGGCTTTAACCCACTGAGCCACCCAGGCGCCCCAGCCCTTAGCATATTAATCATAGTTGTGAAATTTCTGTTGTGATAATTCCAACATCCCAGCCATATCTGACTCTGGTCTGATGCTTGCTGTATTTTTTGCATTTTTGTATACTTTGTAATTTTTACTTGCGCTAGACTTGATGCACTAGGTAAAAGGAACTGCTGTAAATTTTGCCTTTAGTAATATGACTTATGGTTGTGGGGGAGGGGAAATATTTTTTAGTCCTAAGATTAGGTGTCTTTTAGGGAGCCTGTGCCTCTGGACTGAGCGCTTCACTGATGCTTCTTAAGCTCCCTACCCCCTTAGATGGGACAGAATTGGCCAGAATTGGGTATTTCCCTTCCCTAATGTGGGTTAGGCTCTAGGAAGGCCCTCTGCAAATTAGGCTCTGGTTAGTTTCTGCTGAGGGCAGACCTTGTTAAGAACAGAGTGCCCTGCGCCTGGGTGGCTCAGTGGGTTAAAGCCTCTGCCGTCGGCTCAGGTCATGATCCTGGGGTCCTGGGATCGAGCCCTGCATCAGGCTCTCTGCTCAGCAAGGAGCCTGCTTCCTCCTCTCTCTCTGCCTGCCTCTCTGCCTACTTGTGATTTCTGTCTGTCAAATGAATAAAATCTTAAAAAAAAAGAGTGCCCTGGAGAATTTCCAAATGGTTCCTTTTCTTCTCCTCCTGCCACAAGCATGAGGGGATTTTCCCCAGTTTTCACTGGTAGAACCAGGTTGGGCTGTTGGTAAAACAAACATGTGGGGCTCCTTTATGACTAGGTCTCCCTGGAGATTTTAACTCCAAGAGTTGTTTGTTCTGCGCCTCTAGCAATTCAATTACAGTTGAGATTTTTCTACCCTGGCACAGGTTCCTGCAGAGGTTTCTGCTCATGTAAGGTTTGATCTCCTGTATTTACCTGTCTTTCCAGTTTTGGGGTAGCAGTTTGCTCTGTGACCTCACTTTCCTTGGGATTTAAGAAGAGTTGAAGAGTTTTTCAGTTTGTTTGGCTTTTTAGTTGTTGTTAGGATGGATTGACTATTTCTAACTTGCTTCCAGGTATACTTTTAAAAAGTAAGCTGTCTCTGGGCATTAGACATTGTTTTGTTTTATTTGTCTTGTTTCTTTCTAATATCCATGGGATTATTACACTTTTTACATTAAATATAATTGAACTCTAACACCATTTTAACACCTTGAAAAACATATTTTAATAAAGAATGAGCCAAAAAGTCAAATTTAGCTTTTTCTGTAAACATTTGGATGCATGTATCCCTTTGAATTAGTGTTTTCATATTCTTTGGGTAAATACCTAATAGTGTAATTGCTGGATCATGGGCAAGTTCTATTTTTAACTTTTTGAGGAACCTCTATACTTTTTTCCAGAGTGGCTGTGCCAGTTTTCAGAAGTGATATTGAGCATCTTTTCTTGTGCCTTTTGGTCATCTACGTATCTTCTTTGGAGGAATATCTGTTCTTGTCTTCTGGCCCCCCCCCCCTTTTTAAAGATTTTATTTATTAGAGAAGGAGAGGGCACAAGCAGGGGGAGCAACAGAGGGAGAAGAAAAAGCAGGTTCCCCATTGAGTAGGGAGCCCATGTGGGGCTCCATCCCAGGACCCTGGGATCATGACCTGATCCAAATGCAGACACTAACGGACCGAGTTACCCAGGCATCGTGGGTGTGTTGAGTTTTATAAGTTCTTTATGTACTTTGGATACTAACCCCTTATTAGACATGTCATTTGCAAATATCTTCTCCCATTCTGTAGGTTGTTTACTTCCCTGTGCAGAAGCTTTTTGTGTGTGTGGGTATGTGTGTTCCAGTAAAGCTTTATTTATAAAAATGGATGGACAATGGGTTTGGCCCATGAGTCATAGTTTGCTGAAGCCTGGACTGTGGCAATAAAAATGTTTCTCTCTGTAAAACCAGTTGGAATAGAATCCTGTGTTTAGAGACACTCAGAGGAGTTCTCTTGCTGAAAGTAAGCTCAGAGAGGGAGAAGGTAGGAATCTGTGGATGTAGAAGAGCAGATGATGATGGCTAGAGAGGAGGTGAAGCTTTGGGAAGTGATAGGGCCACCCTCCAACTTCAGGAGGTTTTGCTAGTCTTCTAATAGAAGCAGAAAGCAAATTATTTGCCCCCAGACAGTAGCAGTGCTGACCAGATCATTGGGAGACATGAGCAGTGTAAATACATAAAGATAGTGGTAGGGTCACAGAAGGTGGCAGTGAACAAAGAAGGGCTCAGAAGAGCAGTAAACCATGATGAAAATAGGGCAGAAGTAACAGTACAACGATTGAGAGGAAAAGCTCAAGTAAGAAGAACACCCAGAGACTTATCCCATGCCCATGGAAACAGTCAGAAATAGCTGAATGACTCTTTGGGCCAACTTTCAAGCCATAATCATATGTAGAGCAAAAGGAGTTGTGCAGAAGTTTTTTATTTTGATGATGTCCCAATAGTTTTATTTTTGCTTTTGTTTCCCAGCTTGTCTCAGGAGACCTATCTAGAAGGAAGTTGCTATGCCCAATGCCAAAGAGGTTACCTGCTGCCTCTGTTCTCCTCTAGGATTTTTATGGTTTTAGGTCTCAAATGTAGGTCTTAAATTCATGTGAATTTATTTTTGTGTATGGTGTAAGAAAGTGGTCCAGTTTCATTCTTTGGCATGTTGCTCTCCATTTTTTCCAACACTATTTGTTGAAGAGACTGTTTTTCCCATTGGATATTCTTTCCTGCTCTGTTGAAGATTAATTGACCATACAGTTACGGGTTCATTTCTGGGTTTTCTCTCCTGTTCTATTGATCTGTGTGTCTATTTTTGTTCCAGTACCATAGTATATTGATTACTATAGCTTTGTAATATAACTTGAAGTCCAGAATTCTGATACCTCCAGCTTTGCTTTTCTTTTTTAAAGATTGCTTTGGGTATTCTAGGTCTTACTTGAGAATTTTTCTTTTTTGACAACAGACTGAAGTATGACATTAAGCTTATCTGATGGAAAGATATTCTTTCTGTACCTGATGGAGAACCTATTTATCATATTTTCTTATATCTGTATATGAATATATGGTGCTTTATAGTCTACAAGTCATGTTTAATATTTACAAGCATTTGAATGGGTAGTTAGTTGCTGAAATTTTCCACCTAGGCCTTCAGACTAAATAGGGCTCACGAGTTTGTTCCTAATTTGTTACATTTACATTATTATTTAATTTGTGGTGAATCCAAGTATTTCAGTGATCTCCACTCAGTGAGTTAATTTGTTTTAGAATATTGACTAGCAGTGCTTATTTCTTGAATAGTTTTTTTACCCAAGATAGTTAAGAACTTCCTATTCATTACAAAGGTCTCTGCCAGCTAAATGTTGAGAGTATGGAGAAGAAAAATGACCTGTTACTCTTTTTTTTTTTTTTTAACGATTTTTATTTATTTATTTGATGGAGAGAGATCACAGTAGACAGAGAGGCAGGCAGAGAGAGAGAGAGGGAAGCAGGCTCCCTGCTGAGCAGAGAGCCCGATGCGGGACTCGATCCCAGGACCCTGAGATCATGACCTGAGCCGAAGGCAGCGGCTTAACTCACTGAGCCACCCAGGCGCCCGACCTGTTACTCTTTATGCAGCTTATTTCATAATAGTTTTTGTAAGTGTGATGTTAAAACACTTGAGTCTCTTTCAGGGAGCTTAAGGTTATCCTTTTCTAGCTATAGGTGTGGAGTTAATTTTCTTAATTTTCGACCAAAATAACATACCTTATAACAGATTGAGTGCAGAAGCTATTTTGAAAACTCATATAGAATGTAGCAGTGCTAAGGATTTTAAAACTCTGAAAGGAACACCTCTTGTGTGCCCTTGAAAGAATGTATATTCTGCTTTAGAGGTGAAGAATGTTATGTAAATATAAGTGTGGTCATATTGATTGATAGTGTTGCTCCAGTCTTTTTTTTTTTTGTCTACTTGTTTTGTTAATTCCCAAGAGTGATAGGTTGAAATTTCCAATTTATTTGTGGATTTTCCGGTTTCTTCTTTTAGTTCTACTGGTTTTTGTTTCATGTAGTATGATACTATCTTGTTAGGTAGATACATATTTATGATATATATCATAAATATATATGTTTTATATATATATCTATCATAAATATATATGTTATATATATATATATATATATATATATATATATATATATAAAGATTTTATTTATTTACTTTACAGAGATACAGCGAGAGGGGGAACACAAGCAGGGGTAGTGGGACAGGGAGAAGCCAGCTTCCTGCTGAGCAGGGAGCCCGATGCAGGGCTCCATCCCAGGACTCCAGGGTCATGACCTAAATGGAAGGCAGCTGCTTAGCTAGCTAAACCACCCAGGTGGCCTGCTTTTCATTTTTCTTTTTAAATTTTCCATCCCTATTTCTGTCTCATTAAAATTATCTTGTCCAAAGAATTCTCTTTAATGTTTCTTTTAATATAGGCATACTGATAACCAGTTCTCTATTTTTTGCCTGGAAAAAAATCTTTATTTTCCATTCATTTTATTAAAGATACCTTCACTGGATGTAGAATTCTTGCTTCACAGTTTTGTTTATTCAGTACTCGAAACACATCATTTTATGTTCTGGCTTGTAAATGTTTTCATAAGTCTTCCTGTAATTCTTATTCTTTTTTTTTTTTTTTTTTTAATGTGTCTAATGCCCAGTGTACTCTGGGCATTTTGAATGTGACTGTGTGTGGTATGCCTATGTGTATTTGGTGGTATGTGTTTTTTGTTTTGCATCCTTACTGTTCCATAATGTTCTTGGATCTGTGGTTTGGAGCCTATTGTTAACTTTGGAAAATTTTTAGTCATCATTGTTTAGATAATTGTTTTGCTTCTTTTCTTCCCAGGGTTCTTACTGCATATAATTTGGACTGTTTGATACTGCCTTACATCTTTTGGGTGCTCTGTTACTTTTTTCTTCACTCTTTTTTATCTCTGCATTTCATTTTGTATAATTTCTACAAGTTCACCCTCAGATGTTTTGAATGTGTTGATGAGCTTGTCAAAGGTATTTTGTCTGCTCTCATGTTTTTCTTTCTGACATGTCTGTTTGGTTATTTCTTATAGCTTATATATATGCTGAGATTTTTCTTTTGTTCATTCATGTTGTTCACCTTTGTGACTTTAGTCTTGAACATATTAATCATAGTTATTTTAAAATTTTTATAGCACTAACATCTAAGCTATATCTGAGGTTTTTTATTGTTTTGTCTCTTGTCAGTATGTTTTTTCTTGTTTCTTTTTATACCTTACAATTTCTTACTCAAATCTGGATACATTTCGGGGCGCCTGGCTGGACCAGTTGGACAGAGTTTTATCTCTTGATTTTGGGGTCATGAGTTTGAGCCCCATGTTGGGTATAGCAATTCCTAAAAAAAAAAGAAGAAGAAGAAAAGAAAATTAATAACTGAGTATGTATCAAAGACAATGGAGACTGAGATAAATAGGGTTTATGTTTGGAAACAGGCATGTCTTTTCTGTTAGTAGTGTTTTAGTGTGTTTGTGTGGCGGGGACAGTTCAGGCAATTCAGTCAAGAATTGGTTGAAGTTTGGGGATTTTTTTGGTTGGTATGGTTTGTGATTGCTCACCAGTGTCTCACAGTCTTCAAATTCCTTTGTTACCTTATGTCTGGAATGAGGCCTAGTTTCCCAGAGTCATTTTTTAAGCATCTGCTCCTTTGTATCTCCTCTTTGTGTCTGTCCTTCTGAGAAGGATTTTCTGCACTCTTTTTTTTCTCCCCCATGGGATTGAACTGTTGATTCTGCTTGCTAGCCTAGTGGCTAACCTAGTGGTAAGGGGGTGGAGTCTAGTCGAAGATTGGAAGGTACTCTTCCTTCTGGTTCTGATTCAGCCACAGTCTGAGGACAGGCTTTGTCTCTGTGGTGAGGTGGGGTGGGTGGGTGGGGTGGTTCAGTTTTACCAATGATCCTACCCCTCTCCACTCTGTAAGGTGTTTGTAATAGTCTGGACTCTGACATACCCCTGTCCTTCCTCCAGTGTTAGAGGATATTTTTTCTGTGCTCTTTCCTTACCTGCTCTCTTTCCCCGCCCTGAGGAAGATGATACTTGCTCTTTTCCTTCTTCCTCCACTGAAGTGTTTTGTGTTGAGGAAAGGTAGAGGAATTTATAGGTACTGTTGCTTCTTTCTCTGAGGCTTGTACCTAGAGTGAGGCCTGCTTCCAGGCTTGCTTCTGAGCCCCTAAGGGAGTGTATAGAGAAGAGCCTATAGGTGGATGTGAATCCCTCTGTGTTTTGGCTCCTAGGGGTTCATTACTCAAGCCAATTTTCAGCTTTCAGTAATAAATTTTAAGCTTTTGCTGAGTTCTTTCCTGACTTTGTCACTCATGGTCTGCTCTCTGTAAATAACTGCTAGTTTCTTGTCTCTCCTTGAGTTAGATTTCCAGTTGGCTGGTTGCCTTTTGGTAAGTTGTAATACAACTGTGATTTTGCACATCATCCAGCTTTTGTTTTATTCTTATGGTTGAGAGCAGTGCTCTTTCCGTTTTTCTATATACTAAGCAGAATCCTTTCCCCACTACATTTTGGTTTTAATTTGAGAGATACAAGGAAGTTCCTTCTTAGACATGAAACATGACCTTAGACAAGGTGAATCATCTGTCAGTGTATACGTCAATATTGTCTAACATGATAGAAAACATTCTAGATGTTTTATGTATTACACTAGATATCAAAAATGAAAAGGTAATGAAAATGAAATTCACATTTATAGGTATAATAATTCATGCATTGATACTGAGGAAGCAGCAGGATGGTTGCTTTATAGTAGCCTAGCCTATGTGCTAATGGATGAATCATAATATTTTTATTGGCATGCAGTATTAGTCATATTCATAATACTATATTAGAAATATTATATTTACTAATTTCAGGAACAAAGCATCCATAAAACCAATTCAGAAGAAGGGTTCTCATTGTCCAGGCCTCCTTGTTGTATAACCAAAGGATTGGCAACTGGTGTTTATCTTTTCACTGGAAGGCTTGGAGGTTAAAAGCTTTATAGATAAGGGTGGTCTTGATTATAAACCTGATGGCATTTGCACAAAACAGTAGAGTTAGCCTGTCCCTTCCTTCCTTAAATCCTGGTGCTCGCTTCTCTTCCTTCCTAATATATGTCCTTTGTGGCATTTTCTTTTTCTTGATAGGGCACTTTCATCTGCTTTAAACACCTATTCTGGCAAATACCTTTTCATCTCAATAATTTTTTTTAATGGCATCTGGGATCTCGTCTGCTGTCTCTTGGTAGGCAGAATCTGCTTCCCCTGTTATCTTGACATTTTTAAAGCCAAACCTTTTTCTAAAATTATCAAACCATCCTTTGCTAGCGTCAGATTCTCCACCTTTAGATCCTTCACTTTCCTTTTCACTTTCCTTTTGCTTCAAGTTGTTTTACTTCTTTTTTTTTTTTAATTTTTTTTAAAATTTATTTGTCAGAGAGGGAGAGAGAGCGAGCAAGCACAGGCAGACAGAGTGGCAGGCAGAGGCAGAGGGAGAAGCAGGCTCCCTGCCGAGCAAGGAGCCCGATGTGGGACTCGATCCCAGAACGCTGGGATCATGACCTGAGCCGAGGTCAGTTGCTTAACCAACTGAGCCACCCAGGCGTCCCAAGTTGTTTTACTTCTTGATCATATTAGATAGGTATTATGCCTTTATTATAGCATTCCCGCACCCACATAAAAGCTGCTTTTCAGTACGAGATAAAAAGGTATATAGCAAAAAATGTAAGGTCTTTGCACTTGCTAGCGTAGATGCAGTGATGGCTTCATGAATTTCCTTATGCTGGATTCATTTATCTTGAAATGATGGATAGCTGCAGACCTTTCAGCCTGTAGTACATATCAAGCAATTCAACTTTTTCTTGTCATGACTTTTCTCTGTTCTTGGAAGCACTTCCAGCATCACTAGAGGCAGTTTGTATGCGTCCTATGGTGTTATTCAAGGTTTACTATACTGTAGTACACATAATGAAAAATATGCAAGAATAGTGAGAGATAACTTTTTACTGCAGTATGCTGCTTACTAGAGAGATAAACTGCTTACCCAGAGATGCTAATGTCACATGGTATTTTAAGCGGTACTGGCAATACATGAACTCACCACAATAGCAACAGGAGGTGGGTATGAAATTATTACAGTGGCACAGTATATACTACAGTTAATTATATGCAGTTATCACTTAATGCCACATCTTTACATTTGTTTATGTGTTTCTTGACTATAAATGGTATCATGTACAGTCTAGGTGTTGTGTGTATAAGTTGTGATAACTTTTTATAATAGATTTGTCATTTACTACCATAAAAATATGCAAAATAATTTTGCTCCTAAAGCAATGTCTTTAGTATTTACATTTAGTTGTGTTTGTGACCTAACTTTTTTTCTTTTTTTGATATTTCAAGGCTACGTGGTTTGTCTGTGGTTTCAAATTGTTGCAGATCTCCAAAAAAATTTCCAATACATTTATTGAAAAAAAAAAAATCCATGTATAAGTGGGCCTACGCAGGCCAAACCTGTGTTGTTCAAGGGTCAAGTGTACTTTCAAACGTGCCTTTTATAGTCCAGCTAAGATGCAGAAGGTGGTGTTAGCTGTAGAGTTTTAAAATCCCTAGCACTTTATTTAATTCTAGAGATTTTCAGTAAATATGTAAATAATTTTTTTTTAAAGATTTTATTTATTTATTTGACAGAGAGATCACAAGTAGGCAGAGAGACAGGCAGAGAAGAGGAAGCAGGCTCCCTGCTGAGCAGAGAGCCTGATGCGGGTCTCGATCACAGAACCCTGGGATCATGACCTGAGCCGAAGGCAGAGGCTTTAACCCACTGAGCCACCCAGATGCCCCTAAATATGTAAATAATTTAAGGTTGGTAAGACAAATGTTTTTGAAATATCTTTTGGTCAGTTCTAGATTCTTTGTTCTCTTAGCTGGTTATTTTGCACACACCTGATAATAAGAGAGAACACAAATAAGGTGAATAGCTTTGTTCTTTAAAAGGCAAAAACCGGTAGGTAAGAGACATTTATATATGGTATAGTTAAGAGTAGTTTAGATATAGAACAGAGCAGAATGATACATGTGCATATATTTACTTATGTATATAAGTAAACATATGTAATGTATCTGTAACATACATAGATAGTTTATATTAAAATAAGTAAAACCCCTTTAATAAGAAATTCAAGATGAATTGATATTGGTGATAAGGTTTTTAGTTTATTTTTAATAAAAGTTATTTGCTTTGGGTAATACTCTATGAGATATATTATTTTTCTCTGTGGCATTTTACTATAAGGAAGAAGTAGTACATACTTATTAATTTGCGATATGAGATTAAGATAATTGATTTAGAATTAAAGTGTATGTGAACATTTTAGGAAGTACTTGAAGGGATAAAAGGACATTTCGAAGTAAATTAAGTAGTTAGGAAACTTACAGTGTGGAAATAATAGGACTATAGGCATTAATATTAAGTTGTTTAAATGTTAACTCCTGGCTGATTTTAGCTGTTTATGCTTTCTAAATTGAATGGCAATTCAGTTGTGAAATTTCAGTTGTTAGAAAAATTTTTGCTTAATCAAGTAAAAGTTTTAGTAAATTTCAATCCTTATTTTCTGATTAGCTACAAAATAGTATTTTGTCAGTCGTAACCTCCCCAACTCTTCTTAAAAGGGAGTATTTTAAAGAACCTAAATTATTACAAATGGAAAGAAAATTTATAATCTCCCCTTATATAGAAAACACTACATTGAGGATTTGAAGTTAATTTAGCGAGTGGTATCTTATTGATAGATAATTGGCTTTCTTGTGCAAAATGGAACTGAAATAATAGCCTCGGGATAGATTTATCCCATGGTTAAAAACATTAGATTCACAGTTACACGGACGAGTCTCAGCATTTCTATTACCAGCTCTGCATTTGGATCACTTAACCTCTCTAAATCTGTTTATTCATCAGTAAAATGGAGTCAATATTATTGCCTCCTCACAGCGGGTATTGTAAACATTAAATGGATAATGCATGTGTTTGCTATGGTCACTGACACATAATGTTCAATAAATGTTAGCTATTATTACAAAATACAGAGTCAGTTAAATGTAGAGGATAGAACGTTAAGTGTAGAGGATATAGACCTTGAACCCAGGTCTAGGTTTGAAATTTCATTACATGTGAACCTTTTATTGCGCGTCTCTGCTTTTGGCATAGCATAGATGGGAGGAAGACAAAGTCTAGGGGTCTAGGGTCTCTTTCATCCCATTTCTATGCTTTTTCATTTAGACTAATCTAGTGAGTGGCTTTTAATGATTTTTATGTTATAAACTCCATTATGAATCTAAAATTTTTGAGTCTTCTTTTTAAGAAAAATACACATATGCAAAATTTTATGCACAACTTGGATGGGTTCGTGCTGTTTCCTTTTAAAGCTTATCTGTGTAACACCTGTTCTTGGAGAAAGAATTGATTTCAGCCCAAAATTATTAGGAGGAAGATGGGATTGCACCCCAAAGTAACTAAGACAAGGGAAGTAGCTGTAATTTGTAGGTTGCTTCTTATTGCGATGTCTTTACGTCTGTAAGAATTTTACATATTACTTTGTTTTCTTAGTAGTAATGAAGTTACCAGTCATGACCCAGAAATGCCCAGGATCTTGTCAAAGGCCAGCTATCACTTGTATGAGAAGAATATTCTGTGAACAAAACCATTTTGGTGTAGTATTGTACTAGTGAAGTAGAGATACCAACAAGACATTTATTGATTGGTTACTTACTATGTGCCTGTACATTCCTTGCTAAGCCGTTTATATCCATTTCATCCATGTAAAAGTAGATTCCACTGTTAATCCCATTTTGTAAATAGAAAATCTCAGATTTAGGCTTAGATTTTGCTTGAGGTTATACAACTTTGAATGGGAGACTTTTGGATTCAAACTCAAGTCTGTCTATAAAGCTACGTGCTCTTACCTCCTATGCCAAGTTACCGAACGTAAAATGTTTAGTATTTGTTAAGTTGTGCTGTCCTCCCTTATCATGGGAGCTCTTTTATACATTTTACAAATGTAAAATTTTTGTTTGCTTTTTTGAAATGATGAAATATCTTTTCTTCTCTACTTCCCCAAACTGTAGTTGTAATTAATATCTCTGATGCTGATAGGTAATGTGAGATAAACTTTTAAGATCATATAAATCTATTTTCTGAGAATTTATTATGAAAATTTAGGGGAGAATTTTTTTGTTTTAAGGTGTTGTAACAGGGCACCCGGGTGGCCCAGTTGGGTAAATATCTGACTCCTGATTTTGGCTCAGGTCATGATCCCTAGGTTGGGATCCCAGTGTTTGAAATTGAGCCTTGTGTGGGGCTCTGCACTGGGTATAGAGCCTGCTTAAGATTCTCACTCTCTGGGGCCCTGGATGGCTCGTTGGTTGAGCATCTGGCTCTTGATTTCGGTTCAGGTTGTGATCTCATGGGTTGTGGGATTGAGCCTTATGGTCGGGCTCTACACTCGGGGGGAAGTCTGCTTGGGATTCTCTTCTGTCCCTCTGCCCCTCCTCTGTGTGTGTGCTTGCTCATTCTCTTTTTCTCTCTCAAATAAATACTTCTTAAAAAAAAAAAAAGGTATGTTGTAACTTGGCAGTATATTATTTGAAGACATTAAGCCAAAACCAACTGGCTTGAGATGCAGTTTTCTAGTAGACTTTGATCTGGAAGAGCTAGGATGGCAAGTAGTAGAAAGCTTTTATTATTTGATTCTGATGAGGAAATAGATTTTGTAAGTGAGTTTATTATAAAAACATATTCACAATACCATAAATAGTTTATTATAAACTGAGGTAGATTACAATTTAAAAGTGCTTAGCTTAAATCAATTGATAGCAGTTTTTTCAAGTGTATTTGTACTTTTTCTTCTTTGGCTTAAAATAGCTATATACAAGCTGGGTTATTTGAACAGTTTATTTCCTAATCTTTTCTTTTATATAAGACCTACTGCTTTTGGTTCTGGGTGCCAATAGAAGTCCTTCTGCACCCCTGATGATTTTTTTTCTCCTGGACTTCTCATTTTGGCTCTTTACAGCCTTTACAGCCCTTTACAGCCCTCCACCTAGGTGTCTTCTGGCAGCCTTACCTGACTTTTCCCTCAGGCATCTCAAAAGAGCTTGGTATTCATCTGATGATTGTATTGGTCAAATTTGTTAATTTACACTTTATAGAGTTTTCCTTTCTTCAGTATATGGGAAGTTATTTATACTTAATAGACTTTTAAAACTGTGTTTAGCTCAATTTTTTGCATATGAATTTTTAATAATTTTTAGGCTTTTGGCAGGGAATGTAACCTTGTATTATAAAATTATTTTCATAGGATAGTCAGACTCACATGTTTAAATGTCACTTTGATATAAAGAGTTATATTTTCAGTGACTGCTTGTTTAGTTAAAAATGAGGCAACCTGGGGCACCTGGGTGGCTCAGTGGGTTGACCGTCCACCTCTTGATTTCAGCTCCAATTGTGATATCAGGGTTGTGGGATTGAGACCCATATTGCATCAGGCTCTCTGCTCAGTGGGGAGTGTACTTGGGATTCTCTCTCTCTCTCTCCCTCATTCCCCCCACTTCCCCTCCCCCTATTCTCACTTTCTCTTACTTGCTTTTGCTTTCTTTCTCTGAAATAAATCTTTTTTAAAAATGAGGGAACTTTTTAAAAATTGAGTTTGACTAATATTGCATTTGTAATAATTTGGATGGGTTATATAGAAGATTTGTGTATTCTTGGAGGTAAGAGTTTAGGTAGTTAACTAATTGTATGGAATTTATATCTCAGAGAAATATGAAGTGTCTTAAAATAATATTTATTTGGTAGGCGTACAATGACATGAATTTTATTGTCTCCTTGTCAACAAACAGAAGAATTGGTTAATCACATAAAACAAACAAGAGAAAGGTATCTAGTCTGTTCAGAAAGTAGAAGTAGACCAAATGGGTTTCAAAGACTTGGGGGAGTTTTATTTGATCAATTTAGAATGCTAACTTTACTTTTATATGTGCTAACTGTATAAAAGAGAAAGGTGAACCAGTTTTAACATTCTTCAATTTGTATCTGAAAGCAGTATTTTAGAAATATTTGCTTTTTAGTAGGACTTCTTTCATAGGACTTGAAAACATATTCTGTATTTTCTAATAGATTTCTTAAACAGAGATGGTTATTAGGCAGTTGTAGCTTCTAGAATTTATCTGTGAGTTTGGAACCAAGAAAGAGCCTTCTTAGGGAACTGAAATCACTGTTGTGAAGCTTTTAGACATTATGTAGGAAGCTTTTATTTCAGAATATATATTCCATATATAATTTTAACCATTTGATAATACGGTTTTTTGGTGCACAGGTAATGAAGTAAAAACTCAAGAACAAGAAAATTATAAGTTAGAATCTTTTTCTACTAAAAGGATAGGGAAATAGAAATATATTTCAGGAGTACCTATTTGAAAAGAGTAAAGAAATTGATTTTTTTTTTTTTTTTAAAGATTTTATTTATTTATTTATTTGTCAGAGAGAGGGGGAGAGAGAGAGAGCGAGCACAGGCAGACAGAGTGGCAGGCAGAGTGGCAGGCAGAGGCAGAGGGAGAAACAGGCTCCCTGCCGAGCAAGGAGCCCGATGTGGGACTCGATCCCAGGACGCTAGGATCATGACCTGAGCCGAAGGCAGCCGCTTAACCAACTGAGCCACCCAGGCGTCCCAAGAAATTGATTTATTAAAAATGGTATTTGTTTACCATGTATTAGCCTGGAGAAATGAAGCATACATGGGATTTCTATTTGGTATTAATAAAAATAGAATTTTATATTGTGAACTTTTTGTTACTTGTTTGTATTTTGTTGATGAGTTTTTCTAAGTTTTATGGTCAGTAAGTAATACCAACTCTGGTGTAATATATTACTGATAAATTACTGTGAAAGGTGGAACCATTTGATTTAAATCTAGTATAGAAAACATTATCCATGAACTATTAAAGTCTGCCTTCTTGCACTTTGGAGAAATGGGTGATTCTAAAGTAAGGAGAATACAAAATGAGCAGAGATCATATGCTTAAGCAAATAGAGTCTAAAAGGCTAAAACTGAAATAATGATAGTGTTTAATTTTAACCTAAAGAATAAAATAAATATCCACGAGTCCATATTGATAGAAACAAATGATGAATAAACAGATGGAGCTAAAAGGACAAATCTTACATACAGAATTCAAAATATAATTATGGATTCTACTCTTGAGGGGTAAAGCTTAATTGTCCTCTATTTTAGTGTGGGGTAGACTTAGCAACTCATCTTGAAAGCTGAGTTCATGTTTGCCAGGCAGAAAAGAGGACTGTACTGGGCATTTTAGACACAGTGTAAATAAAAACATTGAGATAGCAAAGCATGTTCTTCCAGTTTCTGTTACGAAGATATACATATGCTGGGTTACATTATTTGGATTTCATCCTGTTCTTGGTGGGTTAAACATTAGAGGATATAAGACTTCCTGACAGTTTTAGAATATGACATGGAAGTGGATCTTGAAATAAGAGACTGAGAAGTAATATAGATTAGAGAAGAAACAGAAGTAGAAGTGAATAATATTATAGAAGCCGAGGTCAAAGAGTGTTTAAGGAAGATCTTTAGTGTGAGATTCCTTTAAAAAAAAAAAAAAAACCCCCCCCACACACACACATACTAGAGACAGACTTGAGAAATTTGGTTTGGAAATTCATAGACTGCCTGTGACTTCGAAGTACCTCTGGAGGAATAGGTGAGGAAAGGCTAAGTTACAGTGGGTTGAGAAGTGAATGAGAAGAGGGAAGTAGAGGAAATCAAGACTTCTTACTGATGGAAAGGAGGGAGATCAAGTAGATGGAAGTCTAGCATGGGAGATAGGGTTAAAGGAGGGCTAGTTGAAGATGAAGACTGTGTCTATACACTGAGAAGATCTTAGTGGAAGAACTGAAGACACATGTTAGGGGAGAAGTTAAGTAACTACTTAAGGAGAGTGTTCCAGAGGAACTGGAATGATGGACTGAAGATTTTTATGCAAGTGTTAATTTTGAAATGAGTGATACTGCCTCCTCACAGTTAAGCAATAAGGAAGGTTGGCGGTATATATGAATTTGGAAAGTCATTATATGGAGAAGAAAGTTGAGGTTTATTTCTTTGGCTTCTGTTTTTATCTCTGAGGAAGGAAACAGTTTTATGTTGAGTCTGAGAAAGTTGAAATGTTAAAGGGCCTTGAAAAATGTGTTTTGGGGTTGGAATGGTCACTGCAATGAAAAGAAAATGGAATAAATTTGGAGTGGTTGAAAATCTTGCCAAACAAATCAAATGCAATAATTTGTTAAAAGGATACCATGTTATAATCAAGTGGGTAGAGCTTTTCCAGGAATTCAAGGCTGGTTTAACATTTAAAAATTAGCAGGGCGCCTGGGTGGCTCAGTTGATTAAGCGGCTGCCTTCGGCTCAGGTCATGATCCCAGCATCCTAGGATCCAGTTCCATATCGGGCTCCTTGCTCGGCAGGGAGCCTGCTTCTCCCTCTGCCTCTGCCTGCCACTCTGTCTGCCTGTGCTCGCTTGCTCGCTCTCCCTCTCTCTCTGACAAATAAATAAATTTAAAAAAAATAAAAAAAAATAAAATTAATTAGCATAATTCACCGTATTATAAATTAAAAGAGAAAAACCATATGATTATCTTAATGTAGAAGAAACATTTGACAAAATACAACACTCAATCACTTATGATGAAAATGCTCAGTAAACTTAGAAAAAAGAGAACTTTAGCAGCACCTGGGTGGCACAATTGGTTAAGTGTCCAACTCTTGGTTTTGGCTGAGGTCCTGATCTCCCACTGTGGGATCGAGCCCGCGTAGGCTCTGCGCCCAGCATGCAGTCTGCTTGATACTCTTTCTCCCTCTCCTTCTGCCCCTTCTCCCTGTGTGTGGTCTTTCTCCCTTTCTCTAAAATAAATAAATAAATCTTTTAAAAAAGAGAGCACTTCCTAAACTTGATAAAGAGCATCTATGAAAAACTGTAACAGCTAACACAATACTGAATAGTGAAGACTTTCTACCTAAGATCAAGAGCAAGATAAGGATGTTCATTCTCAACACTTCCATTGTAATGGAAGTTCTGTCCAATTTAAAGAGGCGAGAAAAAAAAGACACCTAGACTAGAAAGGAAAAAGTAAAACTGTCTTTATTTGCAGGTCATTTGGCCATTTGTGTAGAAAATATAAATGGAGAAATATATCTTGTTAATAGTTGGGAAGACTTGATGTTACTGTGATATGAATTCTCTCAAAATGGATCTGTAAATGCAATGCAATTCGAATAAAAATCCCAGCAGGTTGTTTTTATAGAATCAAATAAGATGATTCTAAAAGGCATATAGAAATGTAAAAGCCTAGAATAACCAAAACAACTTTGAAAAAGGACAAGAAATTTGGAGAGCTAACATTACTTAATTTGAAGACTTAATAGAAAACCCCAGTAATCATAATAGTGTGATACTGACATATAGGTAGACAGGTAGAACAATGGGGCAGAAGAGATTATCCAGAAATAAATCCACCCATATACAGATTACTGATTTTTTAAAAAGATCCAATGGTAATGTTGTGCAGAAAGGACAGTCTTTTAAAGAAATGAAGCTGTATAAATAAGAAAAAAACTTTAATCCATACCTCATACTATATTTTAAAAAATTAACTCAAAAAGAACGTTGATTTAAATGAAAAACAAAGTATAAAACCATTAGAGAAAAGCATGAAAAAGAATCTTTGTGTTCTTGGCTTTGTCAAAGATTTCTCAGATAAATCAAGATCCATAAAAGAACAAATTCACAAATCGGAGTTCATAAAAAGGCAAAACTTTTGCTATTTAAAAGACATTCTGCAAAGAATGAAAGGATAAGCCGGAGACTGGGAGAAAAATCCTGCCAAACATATATCTGATAAAGGACTGATACATGCAAGCGCACAAACCTAACAAAAAGAGAAAAAAACAGTTATAACATTGGGAAAAGATTTTGAAAGATTTTTAACAATTTACCACAGAAGATGGATGGCAAAAGGCAATGAAAAAGTGCTCAACGTTAGCTATTAGGATAATGTAAATTCAAATCAAATGAGATAGTAGTATATACCTACTAGAATGGCTACAATTTAAAGGACTGACCATACCAAGTGCCACAACAGTGCCACTGGGACTATAAAATAGAATAACCCCATTGGAAAAGTTCAGCAGTTTCTTAAAAAGTTAAACATATACCTATCATGTGATGTAGCCATTCTACTTTTAGGTAGTTATCCAAGAGAAAAGGAAATTTATGTTCATGGGAAGACTTACACATTAATGTTAATAGCACCTTTATTTGTAATAGACTGTTAGGTCATTTGTAATTTTTTTTACTATCTGTAGGTGGATGAATTGACAGGCTGTGGTGTATTTTTGTACAGTAGACTACTAAGTGAAAAGGAATGAAACTCTTGATATGTTGTAAGAAAACGAGCAAATCTCAGAATAATTGTGCTGAGTGAAAGAAGGCAGACAGGAAAGTATATACTGTATGATCTCATTTATTTAGAATTCCAAACTATGAAAACAATAGTGACAGAAAGCAGAGGGTAGGATGAAAAGGGAGGGATTATCAGGATGGACAAGGAGACTTTTGGGAAGTGCTTATTACTATTTTGATTGAAATAGATGCATGAGTATATATATATGTCAAACCTTATCAAATTGTGTATTTAAATAGTTGCAGTTTATTGTATGTTAATTAAACTCAACGAAACTGCTTAATAATTTAGAAGAAAACAAAAGCTTTTTTGCCAGGGTATTTGTGATATAGTTGAAAAATGAAAGGACAAAAAAAACGAGTTAAAATGTTATTATTTGGAAAAAGGGATCACATACATTATCTTGATAGCCTTAAATAGTTGCCAGGGGTATTTTTAAAAGTACTGTTATTTCTCAGTGTTTGAATGTCTTTCTTCATGTAATATAAAGTTACTGAGAAAAATGACACTATTCTTCTTTCTTCCCCCTCTTTTTTTTTTTTTTTTTTAAGGAGTGACAGTTCATTCAGATTCTTTGTATTCTTCTTCGTCTATATTTGTCAGTTTGCTGTTCATGTACTCCAAGCTGCAGGATTTCATAATTGGGGCAACTGGTAAGTCATTTACTTTAATTACTTTAGTTTTAATCTGTTTATCTAGTATCTCTACGTAATTTTGGCTTCCTAAAAATAGTTGACATAGAAAAGCCAGATTAGCAAAAGTAAACAAATGTGAAAATATTAAAAAATGCAATTTAAAAAGTGTCAGAGGCATAACCTTTGGGCAAACCATTCGACTGAAAATTATGTTGTCGTTTTTAAAAATAGCATATTGTATCTAGTTTAAATGAAATGTGTATGTAACGGGCACTAAGAGGAAGAGTAAAAAGAATACTGAGGAGTTGTCAAATAGCTGGGCCAAGGATTGTGAAGGGGAGAGAAAAGAACTTCTAAGACTTAAGGAAAAAGGTATCTATTATGTGTAAAGCATTATTTAGGTATAGTGACATATATTTCCATACACACACAAATACACACATATGCACATGGACACTTATCTTTGGAAAATAGGACCAGTGCAGTGTTCACTCTGTGGGAGACACTCAGAAATTGAAACTAAATTGTTTAGACGCAGGCTAGGAGATAATGGCAGATTGGTATCTCTCTTCATACACTTTGGAGCAAACATTCCTTGAATGAAATGGTGGGTGAAGAGTACACATCTCTGAAATTAACCCTCTTTTTTTCTATTTTAATTGAGTTGCATACAGTTGAATTCTTATAAGCAAAAGCATGTACAAGGCAACTTTGCTGCAGTGTTTACAAAAATTAAGGATGTAACTAGAGTATATAGAGGACTTAAATTTTGTGTGCTAGTTCTGAATCAAGAGTGGAGAATGGCAGTCAGACTATAGGTAGCTTTGTTGATCCTCTAATGGTCATGCATACATGCAGAGAATTTACATGGATACTTTAAATTAGTTCTAAAAAAAATACATTCTCATTTCAAATAGTGTATTTAGTCTTTGGCATATGAGGGAAAGGAAATGTTTTAAATGTTTAATTAAAAAATATACTGCTTATGTTAACCAGTTTTTTTATTCTTATGAAATTGAAGTAATTTCTTTTGCTTTTTAGCACAAATTTAGAAAAATGTGTTAAAATTGAGCATAACATTGTGTAGTGGCTTCAAGCAAAGGAAACTGCTAGTGAGGGGGCATATAGGATGACATGTTTTAAGATAGCTAGACCTCATATGATTCAGCAGATTTTTAAAAAAAATTTTTTAAAAATTTGTTTATTTTGAGATAATTGCAGGTTCACATAGTCGCAAGAAATAATACTGTTTACCCAGTGTTTCCCGTTGTAACATCTTGCAAAACCGTGGTGTAATGTCAAAACCAGGATCTTGACATTCATAAAGATAAAGAACCTTTCCATCAACAGAGAATCTCCCATGTTGCCCTTTTATATAGCACATTCACTTCCTCCTGTCCTCATTTACTTCTTAACCCCAGCAGTCACTAATCTGTTCATCATTTCTATTATTTTGTCATTTCAGGAGTGTTAAATAAATGGAATCAGAGGGTATGCAATTTTTGTCTTTTTTTGCTTGGCATAGTTATCCGGAGATTCATCTCAGTTGTTGTGTGTATCAATAGTTCGTTCATTTTTATTCCTGAGTATAACTGTAGATGTACCACAGTTTGTTTAATCATTCACCATTTGAAGGACTCTGGACTGTTTCTGATTTTAGGCTATTACAAATAAAGCCTCTGTAAACATTTGTGAACAAATTTTGTGTGAACATCCACTTTCACTTCTCTGTGATAAATACCCAGGAGTATAATTGTTGGTTCATATGGAAGTTGCATGTGTAGTCATTTTTAAGAAACTAACAAACTGTTTTTCAGAATGACCCTGCCAGGTTACATCCCCACCAACAGTGTATGAGTGACTCAGCCTCCACATCCTGACCAGGATTGGTGTTACCATTTTTAAAAATTTAGCTATTCTGATAGATGTTTAGTGATAGCTCACTGAAGTTTTTAAGTTGTATTTCTCCAATGACTCATAATGTTGAACTTCTTTTCTTGTGATTATTTGCCTCTTTATATCCCCTTGATGAAACATATTTTCATGTCTTTTGCCCATTTTCTAATGGAGTTTTTTTTTCTAACCGTTGAGCTTTGAAAGTTCTTCATATATTCTGGATGCTAATTGTTGGCTGGGTATACAGTTTGCAAATATTTTCTTTTGTAATTAAGCAGAATTTAAAAAGAACTGAAAGTAATAATGAGCACATTTGCTTAAAAAAAGTAAAATCTGGTGGTACACACTTAACGCTCTGGTACTTAGTGTTGGATTTAAATTCAGACTATGCCATTTATTAGCTGTGTGACTTTGAGCAAGTTAGTGAGTATCTCTGACTTAGGTGCTCATCTGCAAAATAGGGATTTAAAACAGCATCTATCTTATGGAATTGTGAAAAATAAGTGAGTTAATATGAATAACTTGAATATTGCCTGGCTTATAAGTGCTGAAAATGTATTGGTTACTATTTTTTTTTTAAAGCAGTCATTCACTTCACTTACTTGTCTAATCACACTTTTTTTTTTTTTTTTTTTTTTTTTTTTTTTTTTTTTTTTTTTTTTTTTTTTTTTTTTTTTTTTTTTTTTTTTTTTTTTTTTTTTTTTTTTTGTAATTACTTCTTAGTGGTTGGATTTCATCCCTTACTGGTCTCAACCAAAGTATTCCTGTTGGAATTATGATGATAATCATAGCAGCACTTTTCACAGCATCAGCGGTCATCTCACTAGTTATGTTTAAAAAGGTAAGTGAATTTTACATCTATAAATTTTTATACTTAATTACGTTCAGTTCCCATCTTCCCATTTTGCTCTTAATTCAGTGTAACCTCAAGCTGTTCTCTTGTTCTTCTTGAGCAACTGTGCTCTCTGAGGATTACCTTTTACAATTGTAAGTTAAGCATAAAGAAAACTTCATCACATTTTTAACTTCCTGTAAAAAGGAAATATTTATAAATCCTGTTAGCTCAAGGTTTTTTTGATAAATAGTCAACCTCACTTAAAAATTTTTGGAGTTAACAAAATTTTTCTAATTTCTTTTTTTGAATATAAAGCATATTAGCCTGATTAATACATAGAAGTAAATTTGTGTGGAAAGTGTGTTTTGTTTGTATTTAAAATTGAAAGACATGAAATTATGACTATAAGCTGATGACAGGTTTGGGCTGAGTTATAACATGAATTTGTTTTTCATGACTGCCCAGTTATCTTAGCTGTATTTCTCTGTATAAGATTCCCATGGCTGTTTTCATAGCCTTAAAAAAATAAATACATAGGGTGAGAGAGAAATCAATGGTTTCATTTGTTTATATAAAGCTTTTTAAAAAATATTTTATTTATTTATTTGACAGAGATCACAAGTAGGCAGAGAGGCAGGCAGAGAGAGAGGAGGAAGCAGGTGCCCTGCTGAGCAGAAAGCCCTATGTGGGGCTCAATCCCAGGATCCTGAGATCATGACCTGAGCCGAAGGCAGAGGCTTAACCCACTGAGCCACCCAGGCGCCCCTGTTTATATAAAGTATCATTGTGTCTCAGATACATATTTTTGATATTCTGCATGTGTTCAAACGTAGATTCTACATGATACAGAAACCATGGGAATAACCCCTGTGTTTTAAGATGATAAAGACCTTTTGGTGGCTTTCACTTTTTAAATTTTTTTTTTAAATTTATTTATTTGTCAGAGAGAGGGAGAGAGAGCGAGCGAGCACAGGCAGACAGAGTGGCAGGCAGAGGCAGAGGGAGAAGCAGGCTCCCTGCTGCGCAAGGAGCCCGATGTGGGACTCGATCCCAGGACGCTGGGACCATGACCTGAGCCGAAGGCAGCCGCTTAACCAACTGAGCCACCCAGGCGCCCCTGTTTATATAAAGTATCATTGTGTTTCAGATACATATTTTTGATATTCTGCATGTGTTCAAACGTAGATTCTACATGATACAGAAACCATGGGAATAACCCCTGTGTTTTAAGATGATAAAGACCTTTTGGTGGCTTTCACTTTAAAGAAGATAATTCCTGGGGTGCCTCGGTGGCTCGGTGGGTTAAAACCTCTGCCTTCAGCTCAGGCCATGATCCCAGGGTCCTGGGATGAGCCCCACATCGGGCGCTCTGCTCCGCGGGAGGCCTGCTTTCTCCTCTCTCTCTGCCTGCTTGTGATCTCTGTCAAATAAATAAATAAAATCTTTAAAAAAATAAATAAAGAAGATCATTCCTTAGAACAGTTTTTTCTTTATTTTTTTCTCTCTGGTAACTTGAGAATATGTACAAGGAATACTTAGAAGTAACTGTACCTTATATTTAAGAACACTTTATACTCCTGAAATATTTTACTTGTGCATTTGCCTTTTATCTTCTCAAAACTCTGAAGACTACGTTGTGTTCTTTCTATCCATATTTTGCTACTCATTTTCTCTCAAAAGCTATTACTACTTTTCTGAACTGCACACATGTACTATAGAAACTCAGCTTCCCAAAGTTACTAAATTCTGTAGCCTTTTTGCAGTTACCTTTTTCCTTCAACTCTGCAGTCTTCTACACTACAGATGGCTCTTCTTCCTCAGTCTTTGTACCTATGTTCTGATTCTCCTGCCTTTGAGGCTGTTCTTTCTTCTTCATTTCTTTGTCCAACTCCTGTGTACAAGTCTTCTTAAATGAAATCAGCTCTCTGCTCTTTGTGCTATATAATCTTTTTCCTTGGAGATTTTAATTTCTCCAATTTTTAAGTTCCTTCTCTTTTCTATCATGGGTGAACTAGAATCTTGGAGTTAGAAGACATAATGCTTTGCATAAAAATTTACTTGCTTGATCAGGTGAGTGTTTAGGTCTCCGGTTGATCAGTATCATCTCACAGTAATGCAGCAGCGACATGTCAGTTCCTTTTCAGAACTAGCTTTTACTAGAAGTTCTGATTCATAGTCAAGAAATATTTATTAAGACCACATATTATATGATTTCATTTATATGAAGTGTCCCAAGCAGGCAACTCTCTAGAGACAGAAAGTAGATTGTTGGTTGCCTTCGGTTAGGGTTAGGGCAGAGAAGGTTGCTGGTGGTTAGGAAATTTCTGTTTGTGATGATGTAAATTTCTAAAATTAGATTTATAGATGATTCACAGCACTATAAATAAATACTAAACCCCACTGAATTCTACACTTCAAAAGGGCAAATAGTTTATTATGCAAATTCTATCTCAGGGAAGCTGTTTTTGAAAAAGGAACATTTGTTAAGTATCTACTATGAATTTGGTGATGCAAAGTATTTTCTGATGATTCCATTTAAACTTATTTCAGCACTTTGACTGCTTTTGTCAGTGTTTTCGTTAATTTTTAAGTCACTTTCCTAGATATTTTCTTAGAATCTTTTTCATCTTTTTCTTCCCTTCCATTCCCAGCCTCAGCTAGCCCAGAATTGTTTTGTAAATCACTCACACTCCCAACTTCCTTCAGTCCATTTTGTTTGTAGTTAGTATGTTAATATAAAAAACCCCCCGAACCCAGCACTCTGAAGATTTTTGAAGGAGACTGGATTGGGAATGGGATTTTGATGGTTGTGGGAAGTAGGCTACTAGTGACCTTTTACTGCTCCTGGATCCAGACTTTCTCCTCTAGCCAAACTATTTCTGAGTTTCTTTATGTATATCACATATGTTCCTTTGTCCCCGTTTTTGTTCCTGCTGGGCCTCTTCAGTCCTGGGTTGCTTCATCTTCTTTGTCAGTTGAAGACCTACGAGTGTTCTTTCAAGATCTAGCTCAAATCTTCATACCTCTTTCACAGAATCTTTCTCATTACCCATGTCTACAGGATTAGGTCATCGTCTGTTTCTTGGGCAACGTATTGTAGGCATTACTCATTGAAGCATCTGGGCACAAGCCACTTTATATACCTTACATTCTGGGTACCCAGCTTGTTAAAATTCCTCTGGGTGAACATGTCTTTTAGCATTGGAATTAGAAGAGCAAGAGTTTTGGAACCGTACACTCAGGTTGAAATTCTGGTGCCATGACTTTGTGAGCTGAGGCACTCTTCTGTAATCACTCAGGTTCAGCGTCATCACCTGTCCTCTAAGCTCCATGAGAGCAGAGACCTAGTCTGTTTTCTTTGAGGTTATATTTCCTACATCTAGAACAGTGACTGACAGAAATAGGCATGTGATAAGCATTCAAAGTATTTGTTGAATGAAGGAAGAATGGAAATAATAACTATGTCCATAGTGCTGGGGTGAGGACTGAGTAAGATGGGGAACATAGGTTCCAGAGCAAAGGGCTTTCTCAATTAAAATTAACTGTTTTTTTCTGGTCTTCTTGAGCCCTTTATCAGTTTATTGAAGGATCTGGTTGAGTGTCTACTTTTATTTAGTAGATGCTGTGTCAATCGGTGTTGTATCCGAGAAACAGAATGAAGAGATTTATTGAAAGGAATTGGCTTATGTGGTTGTGAGAGCTTGCTTGGTTAGTCAAAAATCCATCAGGCAGGCAGTCAGGCAGGGTTTGAAAATCTCAAGCAGAAGCTGAAGTCCAGTCCAAGGTGGGATTTCTTCTTATTCAGAGAAACCTCAGTTCTGTTCTTAAAGCCTTTGAACTGATTGGATCAGGCCTACCCAGATAATTCAGAACACTCTCATTTTCTTAAAGTCATCTGATTAATAATCACATGCACAAAATACCTTTACAGCAACATCTAGGTTAGTGTTTGATCCATAGACTATAGCCAGCCAGAGAAATGTGACCATGACAACATCTCTTTGAACATTTCTTTAATTATTCCTTATGTATCATTGGGGGTGATTTATTAAACTAGAAATGTAATAAGTTCAGAGTACAGTGGAGGGTTTTGTGATATGTTGCAGATTCCATTCATTTCTTAACTATTTATGAGCATGTGTTACATGTCTGTATTATATATGAGCTCAAGGAACTCACATTTTGGCCTGAAAGAGAAACAAGTGGCTAGGTACCACAGTTCATTGATTTAGTAGCTATTTTATAGGGATTACAGAGGAGAGACACCTAAGTTTGGTGATAGTAGTGAGGTTTTTTTTTTTTTTAAGGTTTTATTTATTTATGAGAGAGAGAGAAAGAGGCACGCAGAGGGAGGGAGAAGCAGGCTCCCTGCTGAGCAGAGAGCCTGCCACGGGGCTGGATCCCAGGGCCCTGGGATCATTGAGCCAAGGCGAAGGCAGATGCCTAACTGACTGAGCCACCCAGGCGCCCCTGAGGTTTTTAAAAATACTATTTTAGCTGAGATAGCATGATGAACAAGAGTTATCTAAGTAAAGGAAGGGGGAGGATGAGTAGGTAGCAGGAATACTGTTTTCTTATCTAGTTGCAGGAAATAATGTTGTGTATTGGGGGAATTAAAAATAACTCAGAATAGATGGGAGATAAACCTGGTGCATGAGTTGGGTGGGGAGAAATGTAGGGTGTTGCTTGTGGAGAACAGGGGAAGAGGAGACTGCACCCATAAGTTACATTCTGCAGAGTCTTGTAAACTGGGAAAACTTATTAAGAAGTTGGACTTTCTCTACAGAGTGGTGGTGAGCCAAAGAAGAGGTTTAAAGAGGAAAGCAATTGAATTGGTCAATTTGAGCTTTAGAAAGTGTGTTCTCAAATAGATGTGGCATTTGTGGGATATGGATGTGGTACTTGGAGAAATGAAGCCTGGGAGACAAGGTAGGAAGCTGGTGAGTAGTGGTGGCCAGAACTAATGAAGTGGCAGTGTGAAGTCACTATAGTCAAGGGAAAATGAGCAGGTAGTGATTGATTGGACCTGGGCCTAGGATTGGAGGTTGAGGGAAAACTCAAGGATTACACAGAGCTTTTTAGACGGTGGGTCATTCAGGAAGAGAGTACCGGAAGGAGAATATAGGCATCAGGCACCAGGCTGGGTCATTTACTAGAGCACACAACTCTTACTCTTAGGGTTGTGAATTCAAGCTCCACATTGGGAATGGAGCCTAGATACATACATACATATGTACATAAATATTATATATGTAAGTATATATTATATGTATATCTCCAGATATGTATATGGGGAGAGAGAGAGAGAGAGAGAAGATATGTGGGTATCAAGTTGTTTTCAGCTTTGAATCCAGAGAGTTTAAAATAATGCTGGAATATCAAAGTATAAATACACATAGGCTTTTGGATGTATGAGTTGGGAGCAAAGGAAAGAGCTTTAGGCTGATTTCTGGACTTGGGAAGTAATGACTTCTTAATGTAAATGAAGCCTGGAAAGTGGGTATGGTAGTGAGGTGAGGGTAGAACACACTGCAGATCTGCTGGGGAAAGAATGTGGAGGGACTTTTAACTGGTGGGTGATGGAGGCGTGTGTGGCATAGATGGTTAATACAGTCAGAGTGTGGAGACAGTGTTTATTCTCCCGCTGCTGTGTAACTGCTGTGTAACACTCTCGAGTCTCTGATGTGCAGCTTTTCCCCCAGGTACACAATTCTATAATCCAACCCATGAAAGGAAGAATTTTAGAGCTGTGCTGATTATATGCCAGGCATTCAAAAGAAATATGACTGCTTCCTAAATAAATGTATTAATATGGGAATTGTGCAGCATACTCTTTTTTTGGTTGATTGTTTTTGGTTTTTTTTTAACCTCATTGTTGAAGACATTACCAGTTAACTCCTTTTATATATGTTCACTGTCAGTCAGTGTAGTACAAGTCCCTGAACTTCTCTGAATCTCAGATTCTAATGAAATAGGAATTGAGATAATTTTCTATATGACTTTATGAAGTACAATAAATGGGGATAATATAATAAGCTAAAATATAATTTGAGCTCAGATTTCATACTTGCAGTAGCAAGTATTTTTTTTTTTTTTAAGGATTTTATTTATTTTTTTGAGAAAGAGAGGGAGCATAAGCATGGGGAGTGGCATAGTCAGAGGGAGAAGCAGCTCCCTGCTGAGCAGGTATCCAGAAATGGGGCTCGATCCTGGACCCTAGGGTCATGACCTGAGCTGAAGGCAGGCACTTAACTGACTGAGCCACCCAGGTGCCCCGATTTCTCTTACTTTTGATAGAAATTGAGATCCAGTAAAAACACCAGACAAACTGCTGAAAAAGTACGGGCTGTTTCTTCTGTGTGTATGTAGCCATAGTTGCTAGCCACTAGGGGTCAGGCTCTTCATAAACAGTTAATGCCCTCCAAAAGTTCCCAATGCACACTATTTGACTCTAGAATTGTTGCATTTTGTTAGACTATTCAGTGCCTCCAGCCCCAGCTAAACATGCTTGGTGGTTATATATTTATTTCAATTTATAATGAATACAATTTTGAGAATTCTTTTGGCATTCTGATTTGGCCTTGCATAATTGGAGTAAGTAAGCATTGAAGTGCCCAGTATGAGTGCTATGGTATCTTTGTTTCCTCCTAGTGTCATTTTATAATTGATATTTGAAAAAATTGAAATATAAGAATATCTCTCTTCACAGATAAGGGAACAGTTCACCTCTTACCTTTCACAGATTTCTTAAACTTTCATTTTGATTGTTTCTAGAAGTTCTTTATTTTCTAAAAAGGTCTTCTTTCTTTAGTAACCAAATAGAATTAAGTAATAGTTTTGGACGAAGGGGTAGGTATTTCAATGTGTCATAGTGGGGAATCCAGAAATTTCCTTCTTTTAATTGGTATAAGAGCCAGAATAACTTAGTATGGAAGAGATAAATAGGTGATACATAATTTGTATTCCTTTGGGGACTTTTGAATGATTCTTCTGATGAAATTTAAGAAACTGTTCATAGACATTTGTGTTCACATTAACAAAATAATTACTAACAGTGGTTTTTTAAGCATTTCAAAAGAATTTTAGAAAAAACTTACGTCGGGGTGCCTGAGTGGCTCAGTCGGTTAAGCATTTGCCTTCAGCTTGGGTCCCTGCTCAGCTCAGAGTCTGCTTCTCCTTTTGCCTCTTTCCCTACCCGCTCTTGTGTTCTCTCTCTCTCTGTCACTCTGTCCCAATAAATAAAAATCTTTCAAAAACAAAAAAAAGAAAAAACTTATTTCAATTTAAAAAAACTAGTTTACCAGGGTGCCTGGTGGCTCAGTCAGTTAAGTATCTGCTTTTGGCTCAGATCATGATCCCGGAGTCTTGGGATTGAACCCCACATGGGGCTCCCTTCAGTCCTGGGATTGAACCCCACATGCTTCTCCCACTCCTCCTCCTCATGCTCTCTCTGTCTCTCTCACTCTCTCAAATAAATAAAATCTTAAAAAAAAACAAAAAACCACACACACAAGTTTCCCTAAATGCTTCAAAAATTTTTTAAATGGCAATCTGTCCATTATGAAAATAGTTTAAAAAAAAAAGATTTTATTTATTTATTTGACAGACTGAGATCACAAGTAGGCAGAGAGGCAGGCAGAGAGGCAGGCAGAGAGAGGTGGGGAGGCAGGCTCCCTGCTGAGCAGAGAGCCCGATGCGGGGCTCAATCCCAGGACCCTGAGATCATGACCTGAGCCGAAGGCAGAGGCTTCAACCCACTGAGCCACCCAGGTGCCCCCATTATGAAAATACTTTTGTGTGAGACTATAGAATTTGAGTATTGGTCCAGAATAATGACAAGTCTCATTGATTGTTAAATTGGTGTTTTATAGTAAATGCTTTGTAAACATAAGCTTACATTTAAGTAATAGTCTTCTTAGATTAAAAGTGATGCTTTCACTTTCCTTGAAAGCACTGCTATTGTTCAGTCCCTCTTTTCTTTCTTTCTTCTTTTCTTCTTTTTCATTTCTTTCTTTCTTTCTGTTTTATTTGGATCTAGGACAGAATGCTAATTTTACTACACTTTTTTTATAGTCAGAAATAGGTGTACTTCTTTTATCTTTCTCTGAACCATCCAACACTATAATTTTTCCTGATTACAAATTAATTTCAGATGATTCACACTGCCTATTAAAATGCAGGTCCACATAAGAGTTATCTTCATCCAAGGGATACACAGTAGGTACAGTGATACCTTTGAATCCCTAGAAAAATTGGCACTCTGAGTAAGTTGTTTATATCCTGTCCTCAAGTGGTATCCTTAGTATATTCACCTTTTTCTGATTGCCCCCTATTTTTATTTTCTTATTCTTTTCTATAAGTACTTAATAGATCCTGAATCAAGATTGATATGTCTAAATGATTGAAAACCATCTTTATTTAGGCATGTTCAAATTTGTTGGCTCGCTAATATTTATAATGCTATACATATGATATTTTATCTAAGTAATCTTTATATGTTAATTTTTAACAAATGTCCAGTGATCATTCATATATTATGTAATTTACCCATTTAAAATATACAATTCATGGTTTTTTATATTAGTTTTTCAAAATGTGGCAAAATATATGTGTGTATATATATATATAATATAAAATTTGCCATTTTAATCATTTTTAAATGTACAATGCAGTGGCATTGATTACATTCATATTTCTGTATGATATAAATAACTGTAACCATTATTTCTAAGACTTTTTTTTTATCATGCCAAGCAGTGCTCTGCAGTCATACAGCAATAGCTCTCCATTTCCCCCTATACCCAGCCTGTGGTAAGCTCTCATCTCCTTTCTGCCCCAGTGAATTTGACTAGTCTAGATAGTTCATATAACTGGAATTGTTGGATATTTTACTTTTGTATATGGATTTTTTCACTTACATGAAGTTTTCAGGGTTCATCATGTTATATGTATCAGTATTTCCTTCTCTTTTCATAGCTGAGTAATAATCCATGACATGTATATACTGTATTGCTTTTATTAATCTGTGGATGGGCACTTGGGTTGTTCCCACCTTTTGGCTATTGTAAGTAATGCTGCTCTGAATATTGGTGCATGGGAACCCATGTTAATCTCTTTGCTTCAAATTCTTTCAGGTTATACTTAAGAGGAATTACTTGGTGGTCAAATGGTAATTCAGCAATCAGTTTTTTGAGTAACTACCAAACTATTTTCTGCAGTAGCTGTAAATTCCTGTCAGCATTGTGTACCACTAATTTCTCCGCATACTTGCCAGTATTTGTAATTTTTCATTTTTTCTGATAATAGCCATCTGAGTAGGTGTGAAGTATAGTATGATCACTTTTAATTTTTCAATTTTTTTTTTCCAAAACTGAAATCACTTCAGTATGGTACAGATGATTACATATAGATTCAAGGTTTCCACAAATAGATTATGTTGTCTTCTAAACTTATTTATTACAGAGATAGGTATTCATATTTTGTATCACCTGTATAAAATCATGTGTATTAATATAAACTTAAATCCTAAAAAAGGCAGAGCACTCAACATTGAGACTACAATCAATGAAATGAAACAAATATAAGGAGTTAAAAATAAATAAGCATAATAATATTTTTAACATTTGTTGACATTAAAATTTTTTCTGTTCTAAATACTTTTTATTTTTCTATTAACTGAATTATAGTTGACATACAATATTATATTAGTTTTGGGTATACAACATAGTGATTCAACATTTATAAACATATGGGGGTTCCTGGGTGGCTCAAGTGGTTAAGTGTTGGACTCTTGATTTCAGCTTAGGTCGTGATCTCAGGGTTATGAGATTGAGCCCCACTTTGGGCTCTGAGCTGCATGTAATGCCTGCTTAAGATTCTCTCCCTCTCCTTCTGCCCCATCCCCTGCTCACATGCACGTACATGTTCTCTCTCTCTCTTGAAAAAAAAAAAAAAGATGAAATATTTTCCATGATAAGTAGTTACCATCTGTCACCATAAAAGGTTATACAATATTATTGACTATTTCCTGTGCTGTACTTTATATCCCTATGATTTCTTTATTTTGTAATTGGAAGTTAGTACCTCTTCATCCCTTTCACCTATTTTTCCCATCCCTTCACTTCTGTACCACCCCTCCCACTCCCCACCCCCCACCCCCAGCAACCATCATTTTGTACTCTGCATTTGAGTCTCTTTTGGGTTTTTTGTTGTCTGCTCATTTGTTTTGTTTTGTTTTTTAAGATTCTGCATGTAAGTGAAATCATAAGATATTTGTCTCTCTGAGTTCTTTCACTTAGTGTAATACCTTCTAGGTCCACCCATGTTGTTGAAAGTGACAAGATCTCATTCTTCTTTTGGCTGAGTAATATTGCATTGTGTGTCTGTGTATATATATATATACACACACACACACATACCACGTCTTCTATATCCATTCATTTATCAGCAGATACTTAGATTTCTTCTATATCTTGGCTCTTGTAAATAATACAACAGCAATGGCAGGCATGCATACATCTTTCCCAGTAAGTGTTTTTGTTTTCCTTGGGTAAATAACCAGAAGTGGAATGACTTAGTGTTTTGAGGAATCTCTATACTGTTTTCCAAAAGTTGCTATACCAATTTACATGCCTACCACTAGTTCAGCAAGGTTCCCTTTCCCTACATTTTTGCCAACACTTGTTATTTCTCGTCTTTTCGAGGATAGCCTTTGTGACTGGTGTGAGGTGATATCTCATTGTGGTTTTGATTTGCATTTGGTGATTAGTGATATTGAGCATCTTTTTTTTTTTTAATGTATTTATTTGTCAGAGAGAGAGGGAGAGAGAGAGCAAGCACAGGCAGAGGGAGAGGGAAAAGCAGGCTCCCCGCCAAGCAAGGAGCCCGATGTGGGACTCGATCCCAGGACGCTGGGATCATGACCTGAGCCGAAGGCAGCCGCTTAACCAACTGAGCCACCTAGGCGTCCCTCTTTTTTTTCTTTTTTTAAAGATTTTATTTATTTATTTGACAGACAGAGATCACAAGTAGACAAGCAGGCAGAGAGAGAGAGAGAGAAGCAGGCTCCCTGCTGAGCAGAGAGCCTGATGTGGGGCTCCATCCCAGGGCTCTGGGATCATGACCTGAGCCGAAGGCAGAGGCTTTAACCCACTGAGCCACTCAGGTGCCCCTTGAGCATCTTTTCAGATAGCTGTTGGCTCTTTGTTGTCTTTGGGAAAATGTCTGTTCAGGTTCTTCTGGCTGTTTTTTTAAATTGATTTTTGTTTGTTTGTTTGTTTGTTTTTTTGAGTTGTATTGATTCTTTATATATTTTGGATATTAGTCTCTTATCATTTGTATTATTTGCACATATCTTCTCCCATTCAGTAGATATTGCCTTTTCATTTTGTTGGTTTCCTTCACTAAGAAAAAGCATTTTAGTTTGATGTAGTCCCATTTGTTTATTTTTGTTTTTTACACTTTCCTAAGGAGACATATCCAAGAAAATATTACTCAGATTAATGTCCAAGAGTTTACCTGTGTTTTCCTTTAGGAGTTTTATGGTTTCAAGTCTTATGTGTTTAATCCATTTTGAATTTATTTTTATATGTGTTGAAATAAAGTGGTCCAATTTCATTATTTTGTATGTGGCTGTCCAGTTCTCCCAACACTATTTATTGAAGAGACTGTCTTTTCCCCACTATATATTCTTGCCTTCTCTGTCACAGATTAAGTAACCATGTAAAAATGGGTTTATTTCTGGGCTCTGTATGATGTTCCATTATTCTATGTGTCTCTTTTTGTACCAGTACTGTATTATTTTGATTACCATAGCTTTGTAGTAGACCTTGGATCTGGAATTGTGATACTTAATAGTATCACAAGTTTCTTTCTTTCTCAAGTTTGCTTTGGCTATTTGGGTTCTTTTGTGGTACTGTATAAATGGTAGGATTATTCTAGTTCTGTGAAAAAACACTGTTGGTATTCTGATAGGGATTGCATTGAATTTTTAAATTGCTTTGGATAGTTTAGACATTTTAACAGTATTCAAGTACATGAGCATGTTATATCTTTCCATTTGTTTGTATTGGCATCAGTTCATTTCATCAGTGTCTTACAGTTTTCATTATTTGGGTCTTTTACCTCCTTGGTTAAGTTTATTCCTAGTTTTTTTTCTTTTTTTCTTCTTTGCTGTAATAGTAAATGGAATTACTTTCTTAATTCTCTTTCTGCTAGTTTATTATTAGTGTATAAATTTCCATATATTAATTTTCTGTCTTGCAACTTCACTGCATTCATTTAATCTAACAGTTTTTTGGTGGAGTCTTTAGGATTTTCTATATATATTACCATGTTATTTGTGAACAGTAACAGAGTGGATGCCTTTTTTTTCTTTTGCTTGCCTGATTTTTGTGGCTGGGACTTCCAGTATTGTGTGAAATAAAAAAGGCAGGAATGGACATCCTTGTATTGTTCCTCATCTTAGAGGAAAAGTTTTCACTTTATCACCACTGAGTATGATGTTAACTGCAGGTTTGTCTTATATGACCTTTATTATGTTGAAGTATGCTCTCTACCCACTTTGTTGAGAGTTTTTAACATGAATGATGTTGGATTTTGTGAAGTGATATCTCTGCATCTATTGAGATAATCATATGATTTTTTCATTCATTTTGTTAATCTGGTGTATCGTGTTGATTGATTTGAAGATACTGAACCATCTTTAATCTCGGGAATAAATCTTACATGGTCATGGTGAATGATCCTTTTAATGTATCGCTGAATTTGGTTTACTAATTTTTTTTTGAGGATTTTTGCCTTTGTTCATCAGGAATATTGGCCTGTAATTTTCTTTTTTTTTTTTCTTCTTTTTTTGTAGTGTCTTTGGTTTTGGATACCAAATGAGTAATGCTGACCTTATAAAATGAATTTGGAAGCATTCCTTCTCCTCAGTTTTTCAGACTGAGAAGACTAGGTATTAGCTCTTTCTTAAATGTTTGGTAGAACTCATCTGTGAAGCCACCTGGTCCTCAACTTTTGTTTGTTGGGAGTTTTTTATTATTGGTTCATTTTCATTACTAGTAATCAGTCTATTCAGATCTTCTATTTCTTCCTGATTTAGTCTTGGAAGTTTTGTATGTTTTTAGAAGTTTATCCATTTCATCTAGGTTGTCCAGTTTGTTAGTGTATAATTTTTCATAGTAGTCTTACAATCCCTTCTATTTCTGTAGTGTTGGATGTAATTTGTCCTCTTTTGTTTATTTTTTTTAAGATTTTATTTATTTATTTGACAGAGAAAGAGAGTAAGTAGGGGGAGCAGCAGAGGGAGAGGGAGAAGCAGGCTTCCCCGCTGAGCAGGGAGCCCGATACGGGACTCGATCCCAGGAGCCTGAGATCATGACCTGAGCCGAAGGCAGATGCTTAACTGACTGTGCCACCCAGGCACTCTGTTTCTGATTTTATTTATTTGAGTCCTCTCTCTTTTTTGCTTGATGTGCCTGGTAAAGATTTATCAATTTTGTTTATCTTTTCAAAGAATCAGTTCTTAATTTCATAGATTTTTTTTTCCCTTTTTTTGTCTCTACTTTGTTTCCAGTCAGATCTTTATTATTTCCTTGATTCTGCTAACTTTGGACATTGTTACTTGGTTGGTTTTTAGTGCCTTTAGGTGTAAGGTTAGATGGTTTGAGATTTTTTTTGGTTTCCTTGAGGTAGGCTTGAATAGCTTTAAACTTTTTTTTGAGGTTTTCTTTTGCTTTGTCTCAAAGATTTTGAACTGCTTTGTTTCTATTTTCATTTGTCTGAATGTATTTTTTTTAATTTCCTTTTTGATTTCTTTGTTGACACATTGGTTGTTTGGTAGCATGTTTAGCCTCCGTGTATTTGTGTTTTGTCTAGTTTTTGTAATTGATTTCTAGTTTAAAACCATTGTAGTCAGAAAAGATACTTGATATGATTTCAGTTTTCTTAAATTTATTGAGATTTGTTTTATGGCTTAATATGTAAACCTGGAAAATGTTCCATGTATACTTGAAGAGAATGTGTGTTCTGCTGTTCTTGATGAGGTGTTCTGTGTATATTCAGTCCATCTAGCCTAATGTGTCCTTAAAGCCATTCGTTCTTTGATTGATTTTCTGCCTGAATGATCTATCTATTGATGTAAGTGGATTTGTTAAAAGTTCCCTAGTATGTTCACTTTTAAAACAGCCTGTATGTGCAATTTACTTTGTAACACAGGTACAGCCTGCTAGAGCAGTGTTGTACTTCTTTGGTAACTTTGTAAATAGGGTAATTTGGGGCCATTTGTTTAATCCCTAACAGATAAGTAATTAATTATATAGTGGCTTCTACTGCAAGTCACTATGTCTTTTTTTTTTTTCTTTTTACACTAAGGAAGCAAGATTCCCTTCTGGAGTTGTGTGTTGGCTATGACACTTCTACAAATATTTAAAAATAAATTTTAATTTTTATTACATATTTACATATTACATATTTACATAATTCTCATTTGATCCTTAGGAAAACACTGAGAGACAGGGCAACAAATACTCTTGTTTCATGGGAAGTAAACTTGAGGGTTTTTTGTTTCTTAAAAAATATTTTTTTATTTGAGAGTGAGAGAGAAAGAGCATGAGAGGGGGGTGGGTCAGAGGGAGGAGCAGACTCCCCACTGAAGTGGGCCTGGATCCTGGGATTCCCAAGGCAGGTGCTCAACCCTCAACCAACTGAGCCACCCAGGTACCCCTAAACTTGAGGTTTTGAGTGGTGACCAGCCAGGTGGAGAGTAGTGGAAACAGTAGATACAAAATCTAGTGTCCTTTGTGTGTTGCTCCTAGAACTAACTATTTAGGTTAATGCAGTTCTCATAACTGGAAGGATAGCAAGTACTTAAGCTGTTTGGTTTTTAAAAATTATAATATTTTATCTTAAAGCTTTGTCCCTGATTTCATAAGGAATGTGAGCTATCAGTAGATATCACTCCTGAAACATATCAGGGAAATGATGAGGTTTTTGAGATGGTGATACTTAGAATTAGCCTGTCATGTTGTTGGAGCACTGATGAAAGAATCACCCTTTTCACATGGATATAATGGATTTCATACAGCATTTGAGCATTATGCACTGAATACATACGTAATCTTTTCCCTCTAGGTGGCTCTCTGAGTCTGTATCGATTTGGACTACTGAGAAATGTGTGCTCTTCTACCTTTATTTTGCCCTCCTGCCCTGGGGCTATGCATTACATTTATAAAGTAATGAAATATGAAATCCATTGGCTATGTAACAGCAGGCACTCAATTCAAAACACATTTGGGAAAGGAAATAACAAAGCAAGTTAGAACAAATATTTGTTTATTACGTGCCCAAAAACTTTGGGGGAAAGGAGGAGAGACAGACAAGTGAACTGTAGTGCCTTTGCACTGTAACAGGGTCCAGTAAGTAAAGGTTTATTAGATTTCTATCACATACTTCATTTCTTGGACCTAATCATATGAACTCTGTTTTGAGATCATTTTCTTGAACAAAGGAGTGGTAAATTATCTGTATTTTTATGTTCCACAGAAAACTTGGTTTTAAAAATAGATCAGGGCACTTGGGTGGCTCAGTCTGTTGAGCATCTTACTCTGGGTTTTGGCTCAAGTCATGATCTCAGGGTTGTGGGTTGGAGCCCTGCATTGGGCTCTGTTCAGCGAGGAGTCTGCTTGAGATTATTTCTCCCCCTCTGCCCCTACTCCCACTCGCTTGCTCTCTCTCAAATAAATAGATCTTTTAAATAATTTTTTTTTTAATTTTTATTTTTTATAAACATATTTTTATCCCCAGGGGTACATGTCTGTGAATCGCCAGGTTTACACACTTCACTCTTTTAAATAATTTTTAAAAAAGAATTAAAATAATTACTTATGATTCTGAAAATCCCAACATGAAGAAATGATTTTGAAGATGTTGATCACAATTACAGAACAGGAAGTGATCATGTGATGGAATGATGTTTGACAAACTGGACTATTATGAAAATTAATATTTCAGATCCCTTTGTGTTTATAAGCAAGGATCAGCAATTTTGTTTGGAACCATTTTTGTGTGTCATAACACACAAAGTTTGAGTAATGCATAAAGATTATCTCTGGAGAGAGAAGGGAATACAAAAGAGATGCATTATAACATTCAGTTAACCAACAAGGAAAAAAGTCATTTTCTCATCATTCTCTCAAAGTATTAAAAGAACTAAATTATGATAGTGCTATAGTATATATTCTACAGAAGAAAATAATTTTAGGGTTTATCTAAAGTGTACTTGTCATTGCTCTCTTTTATTCCCTGACCCTATTACTCTTTGTCCCACTGTAATATGGCTTTTGCCTTCACCAGTTTGTCAGAAGAACTTAGGGCTGTCTGGGTATTTTTTCATCTTCCACCCTGGGCTGCTCTTCATTCCTTAATGTGGCTTTCTTCCCATGGCACCTGTGGAAAAAGTCTTTGGCTTTTCCCATTTCTCTTTTAATTATTCCTTGTTATTGTAGGCACCTCTTAAATATTGGTGTCTTAACAGACTTTATTTGGTCCTTGACAATTTTTCTTTTTTTTCTCCATGGACCATTTTATTTATTTATGTCAGACAGAGTTGTGGCTGTCACTGATGTGGCATTGATTTTCAAGTCCTTGTTTCTGCCCATTACTCTCTTGAGCTCCAAACCAAATCTGCACCTGCCCACTGTACCAGCTCTAGAGTAGGTGTCCAGTAAACATCTGTGGAATGAATGTACGCATGTTTAGAACTTAGCATCTCCTTTCCCCTCTAAGCCAACCTGTCTTGTCTATTCTGTCTTCTTGAATCAACTTCAGTGTATCTAAGCTTGACTTGAAAGTCTTTGATTCATTCTCCTTTTCCTCATTCCATATTTACTCCACAAGTATCAGTCCCTGTCCAGGATTGGGAAAAAGACTGACTTGGGTGCCGCCCCAATGTTCTAAACCTGCTTTAATTGCATTTCAGGCAGGCTTTATTTAGACCTCATCAAAATGCAGTATAATATAAGTTCCCTTTGTCTCTTCCTGCCTCTCCCAAGTTTGTAGGCATGTAATAAATAAATATTCTAATTTGTTTTTTTATTTCTTTTCCCAAACTTACATTAAATTGGCTGATGTTATGTAATGTTGCACTTAATAGTTTATGCATCTTGAAACATATGCTAATTGAGTTTTTTTAACCTTGCTCTTGCAAATAAATCCCGAAGATTTAAGTGATAAATCAGTATGGGTGGACAGTTCCCAAAAGTTTTTCTGTGTAAATCCTTTAGGACTTCACTGTACACAAAAAGTAAAATGGTATACAGAGTGAGAGGAGGATAGCAGAATTATCTTTAAGAACATGAGTAGTGCTTGATACATTAAATGATATCATTTGATTGTAATAGGGTTAGTAGTTTATATGTAACCAACATAGAAATAGATAAGGTATTATTCTTTTTGAATTGTCTTTGGTAGTAAATTAATAAATTCTGAATGTCTCTTGTGTTTAAACCATTCTCTGTAATATCTTAAATAAGTAGGTACAGTGGGAAACATAACCTTTGCACTTGGTTAAGAAGTTTTAAAAATTATTTTTGGTTTGGCATAAGCATAAGTACCTCTTCTGCATTGGGGATAAAATGGAAAAGACTGTGTTGGGAAAATACTTTAATACAATATGGTATGCTAGTGTGGTTGGTGGCTGATGTTCTTGACCTTAGGAATCATCACTACAGTCTAGTCCTTTTATCTCTGGGTAAGGTTGAGATTAATGGAAGAGTTGCTGAAAATGAGTGTATAGATTACCACTTACCTTGTCCCACTTTTTTGTGCCTCCATAGGTACATGGACTATACCGCACAACAGGTGCTAGTTTTGAGAAAGCCCAACAAGAATTTGCAACAGGTGTGATGTCCAACAAAACTGTCCAGACTGCAGCTGCAAATGCAGCTTCAAGTGCAGCAACTAGTGCGGCTCAGAATGCTTTCAAGGGTAACCAGATTTAGAGAGCCCTCCTAAAACACACTGGTACCTTCCGACTGTACTTTTCTCTAGTTACTGTATTCTATAAATATTTTTATGTTCAAAACAGTATACACGGCATGTATATTTCCTGTTCACTTGTGCATGGGCTAAAACCAGAAAAACTTTGTCTTATTATTTACCTAGCAATTTAATATTTTGGTGCCCCCTGCAGAAAAAAATATCACATGCTAAATAAATATTCTCCATATTTTTTGGGGGATGAATGTTCAGCAAATTATTTCAGTGTTGACACACTGAAATTAATATGGTACTTATGATTAAAAATGCATTTAGTACTAGCTGCAGTCTTTCTTTCAAGAATCTTAGACTTTAAGGATTACATATTGGAGCATTAAAGTGATACTTCATTCTGTTTTCCCCATTTATATTGGAAGAAATAGGCCATCAGGGACTTAGGGATTTTAAAAATTGGCTTGCTTTTTAGCAGTTTTTGTCACCAGTGAAGAGCCTGTGTGCATTTTATAGTAGATCATGTAAATTTTATCCTTTTATTTTTGTTCCTTTTTTCTTTTTTAGAGTAGTTGATATTTTGATATCAATCTCTGATCTTGCATGGGCACCACATTTCTTAAAAGAATTAGTATTTTGGCTTCTGCACTGCTTATGGTTGTAGGATTAGGGAGTGCTGGTAGAATCAAAGAAGTGGTTTCCTGCAATGGTTTTTTTTTTTTTTTTTTTAAATAAAAATTTATCAGGATGCGACGTGAGAACATAATGTGCAGTGCATTATCCAAAAAAGGGTAGATAATAAATGGAATAGAATGTAGTAATGATAATACTGTGTTTTTTTAAAATTTTCAGTATTGGTATCATAGTAGAATATTACTGTATGGAAACTTTGGTATATTCTTGTGGCTACTCATTTTAACTGAATTGAGATTGTGTTTGGCAGCTCTTTTTTGGGGAGTGTGTAATTTTTAACCAAGGTATTAAAGTCTAGACTAACTCCTTGTCCAAAAAGAACATACAGTATTTCAGGGAATTTTTCTTTTAGCCTCTCATCTGTAGTGGGATTAAAAAGAAAAAGACACTGTTGGTTCACATATGCTTGAATCCCTAACGAACCTCAGTCTTTCAATTTTTGAGACAGACTGAATACATTAAAATTTCTCAGCAATAGAAGAAACATTTAACCTGCACCAACCAAGAAAATACAAATATAGTTAAATGCATTAATAATGACTACAACCACATTAAAATTGTTACTATGCCCCATAGGATATAATTCTTACAGTATACTTGCTTTGAAACTTTGAATCATTTTAAATACGGATTAAATGACTCAGACATTTGTAAAGTCATTATATACTGTGTTTTGGAAGTCATTAGCTACTTAAGGTTGCAGAATAATCAGTAATTTATTCAACTTGACTTTAAGTAAGGATAGTCTATTGTATTATATTATTTGAGATTGGAGAACCTTTTTAAAAAGAATCAAGTGGACATAAATGGTTAAATCACTTTGTTTTCCCCAAATTTGGAGATGAATGAATTTCATGGTGGGGGTGGGATGATGAGTTCTCACTATTTATGAGATAAACTTTGTGTGATACTAGGTCACATGGATTCATCTAGATGGTGTTTACATTTGGTTTATTTGGGATTTATTGAAGTAATATACTTAGAAGATATTTCCTTTATTCTGATTAAAATAGGATTCAGAATACGAATTTAAAGCTGTTTTTATGAATATTTCTGATCAGTGGTAATCTCCCTGTTTTTCTCAACTAAGCCAGTTCAAGTTTGTCAGATTCTATAATCTTACTGAAAATGTTTTATCACAGTGTGCTTTACTGAGTGTGTATTTTACAAACATTCAAAACGTTAACCACAAAATATAATAGGAGTACTTATGTTCATCATTAATTTATATCTCAAGTCCATTTCTCTTTTTTTTTCAACTACAAATGAATATAGAGACTTGAAAAATACTGAGATACTTTTCTTCAAAAATAGGAAGGCTTCTGTCTTGTAGAAGTCCCCAAAGGTAGCATTGTTAAGTAGCAAATAATTAAAAACAACAGTACCTTTTGGTGTTTGGATAGAGATGTTTTAAAATCTATTTCCTTGGGTTCATACACGCTTATGAGAGAAAATCGTTTTTTAAAAACAAATGTACATTAAAATGATGGCAATACTAACAGTTTGATAAGGTATAGGGCTTTTAAATTCTTACATTCTCTATTCTCCTAACAATAATGGGTAAATGGTCACATTTTCCATCAAGAGATTGGCATTTGTTAATATTTTATATTCAGTACTAACATGACCCAGTATCACAGTCATGAATTGGTCTTCATTGGTATAAGCATTCGTGTCTTTTTTCAGTTTGTAATATTAAATTGTGGCTATTTTATTTCAAACTAAAATTTAAACACTGGAAAATCATTGCTCAGTGATTTGTAATTTAGGAGTTGGATTATTTATCTAGGGATGTTTGTATATTTTGTCAGTGAGTAATATTGCGCTGCCATCATAATGAGCGTCATGGTTCTCTATAAATGCCCTCCATCTGTCCCTCTAATGTTGCATGTTTTCAGTAGTTTGGAAGTTTTGTATATTTATTGTATTAACACAGAGTGTCATAAAATAAAATGCTGTTTACTGGATGTTAGTTTGTCTAATTTTAAATACGATATTAGCATTTCAGAGGTAGAGATTATGCTGTGGGCTTAATGTATATAGAAATGTCACAGTTGGTTTTTAAAGAATCTTTGTATAATTCTATCATGTACTGAACAAAATAGATAATATATAAGGCTTCATTAAAAACAGAGCAACATGAAATGACAATTTTTCTGTTGGATTAGACTTTCTGGTGATAGAACATGAGCTTCACTCATATTTTGATCACTTTAAGGTCAAAATACACATACCATCTAGAAGTTAGTGAGATTCAAAATGGAAAACCTGTTTTGTGGCTCAGGTTTTTCCTGTGCGTTAAAATGGATGCCTCTGTACTAGTATTGTATTGATTAGCTTAAACTTGTGTTCTGTTTCCTAACCTAGCTACCTGTTGCTATTTTATGTACTGATGAAAGTACCTATTTGTGTATTGTTGGATTTTTCACTTGGGTTATCTAAAGAGGATGTAAAAATCTAAAATGTTCATGGTGAATCTTATTTTGAGCAATATGTGTTAAATTAAAATAGGAACAGCATTTTAAATTTTCTGGGTGTTATCTAAATGAGTTTGGATTTTCATTGGATATATCTTCTATAAATCATGTTGAGCTAATGTATAGTTGACATTTTATGGGGAATTTATGTTAAATTGAGCTTATTAGTTTCTATAATTTATTTGTACTAGTATAATGCTTTCATAGTTATTGCTATATCTTTTTCTGAAAATGCTGACACATTAACATTTAATTTTATGTCTTTACTGGTAAAAATCTATGTTCGAACTGTTTATATGCCAAGTTTGTAACAGTTTTGCACATTTCCCCCCGTTAGAATTACTGTGTCCATCAAACACCATTTCACTGTATTTCCTTCAATTTTTCCTTTAAAGAAAATATTTAGAGGGATTTTTTGATTCCATGTAATTAAGACCTTTAGAAGTGAAATAAAAGTGATTAATGTAAAAATAATGGTTAAAAATAAAAAAATGCCTTACTTTGATAGATTTTCAAGTACCATAGTATAAATTATTTAGAATAGAATAATATATTGTAACACATTAGAGTTGTTTTAAATGCTTGTTTATTAAACTAAAAATTATATCTCAATGGTCAAGTATTATGGAAAGTGAAGTATTTCCACTAGAATTTTAGGGTACAATTTATAAAACAGCAAGCTTTTTGTATTGATGGATGTTTTTAAAACCTTACGTTAGGGCTTTGTCACAGTACATAGAGAGCTAGAAAGAAATCTATAGAAATTTCCTAAGCCAGACATTGCCACTAATCTGTACTAGATAAATATCTCTAAAGCTTCTAGGAAAATAGGGAAAGACGGATCTCTAGTGTTCTTACCCTTCCTTTTGGCTTCATATTTACAGTTATGTACAGTTTAACTGGTTTTGGTAAGACAAAGCCTTCAACCTATAGAATTTTCTTTAGCACTATTTATATTTTCAAATGGCAAGGGAGATGGGAGCCACCATGTATCAGTGAAATGAGTGTTAAATTTTATGTTTATCTAAATTTTGATTTATTTTTCAGCTTATTTATAATTTTTTTTTAAACACTTAAGTGATGGTTACACCCCAGGTAGGGCTTGAACTTAGGAGCTGGAGATCAAGAGTAACATGCTCTGCAGCCTGAGCCAGCCAGGTGCCCCATCAGCTTAGATCTTTCTGGGCTTGTATGGCTGATTGTGAAGTTAAAACCTTCCTGCTGCTAAAACCCATTTTATCTTTTCTCTAATAGGAAAAAAAAAAGTTAATCCTCTTCAACCTAGTAATGTTTCATTTACTGTATAAAGTATTCTGAATATTTCCTCTACATTTATACAGTTACAATTTGTAGACTCATAGCATGTAATTTTTTTAAAATTCTTAGTTATTTATAGCCCTTACATGGAATCCTAGAATTCCTCTAGAACTCATTTAATATTTTGTAGGCCAGTGATTCTCAAGATAAATCATAGTTGTGAATAGTTGTTACTGGTGGCAGTTTATAGTATTCTTCAGCTTTATTATTCTTCAGATTTATTCTTCACCAAAAATCACTGTCCTTTAGTTGGTCATAGTAATTCTTACAATATTATAGTCTACACAAAAAGTCCACTGGTCATACACATTCCTCAGAATAATTTTTTCTAGTTTGAAAGTCATATATACCTGTTAGAAAACAATTAGAAAATAATGAATGAGGAAAAATATATGTAATTCTATCATCTAGGGATATCACTGCCAATGTTGTATTTTTCCATCTTTCTTCTATGCATACATTTTTTAAAGAACTATGGGATATAAAACTGTGGATTTTTAATCCAGTTTTCCCTTATGTAGCATTATGTCATAATGGCCTGATAGTTTTAGCTTCTAAAATTTTTAATTTATAAAATTAATACACACTTGATAAATTTTAGAAAATATTTATAAACAAAAGAAGATAAAGTTCCTCATAATTTTATACCAATAAATAACTGCTATTAAAATTTGTCTTACATGTTTCTATTAATTTTCTAGGAAGACAACTTTTATCCAAAAATTAAAAAGTAAGTTTCCCTTCCACATTTTTATATTAAGTCCTGTGGGGATGTTTATTTAGCTCTCATATACCTCATCTCTTTGGGCCCCTTAAGACCACACTGATACAAGATGTCATCTTGTCATAGCCGACGTACACTTGGCTCATTAAATGATTAAAATGCTCAAGTAGAATGAAGTATATAAAAAATATCCTAATAGCTTTCCGCTTCCTGTATGAGGCCCAGCAGCTTACCCATACTTCATCCCATTATCCCAGTAATACTCTTACTCTGTTTTCTCTCCGAGCTATCTTGAGTTGGTCTCCTATTACTTTTAAAAGGAGAATTTAATGGCTTGTAATCTTTTTTCAACTATGATGACTATATGTTGAACTTTTTTTCATAGTCTCAATATATTTCTATAATATTTAATACTTGTATATCTACCCTTATATGCATGTATCAGGTTATTAAATTTTATTAATTTATATAAAATTATATAAAATCTTAATTATTTAATTATTTAAAATTTCTATTTTAATTAATAAATTTTAATTTTAAATATATTTAAATATTTTATTTAAAAATAATTTAAATAAAATTTTATTGAAGCATAATTAAAATAGTTTCAGGTGTACAACATAATGATTCAGTATTTGTGTACACTGTGAAATGATCACCACACTAAGTCTACTTACCATCACCATACATAGTTACAAACTTCTTTTTCTTGTGAGAAAGGATATTTAAGATTTATTCTCTTAGCAACTTTCAAATATTCAGTACAGTATTACTAACTGTAGTTATCATGCTATACATTACATCCCTGTGACTTACTTATTTTAATACTGGAAGTTTGTACCTTTTGACTCCCTTCACCCATTTCACCTACCCTCTATACCTTTCTCCTCTGGCAACAGTTCTCCTCTGGATACAGTTGGTTCTCTGTATCTCTGTATCTATGAGCTTGGGTTTTATTGTTTATATTGTTTTGAAAAAAACATTTTTTTTTAGATTCTGCATATAAGTGAGATCATACAGTATTTGTCTTTCTCTGATTTATTTCACTTAACATAATGTGTTCTAGGTCCATGAATTATACTGCAATGGGAAGATTCCACTTGGGGGGGGCTGAGTAATATTTCAATATTCCAAATGCACATATTGCAGATATTTTCTCCCATTCAGTAGGTTGTGTTTTCACTTTATTGATGATTTCCTGTGCACAGGCCTTTTAGTTTGTGTAGTCCTACTTGCTTATTTTTGCTTTATTCCCTTTGCTTTTGGAGTCAGATTCAAAACATTGCCAAGGTCAGTGTGAAGGAGCTTACCACCAATCTTTTCTTCTAGGAGTTTTATGGTTTCAGGTCTCACATTCAGTTCTCTAATTCATTAATTTTTGTGTATGGTGTAAAATAGTGGTCCAGTTTCATTCTTTTGCATGTGGCTGTCCAGTTTTCCCAACACTATTTATTGAAGAAACTGTTCTTTACCCATTAATGTTTTTGCCTCCTTTGTCATAGATTAATTGGCCAAGTATGTGTGAGTTTATTTCTGGGCTCTCTGTTGTGTTCTGTTGATCTGTCTGCTTTTATGGTATTATCATACTGTTTTGATTGCTGTAGCTCTATAATAGAGTTTGGAATCAGGGAGTGTGATGCCTCCAGTTTTGTTCTTGAGTTTTCTTTGGTTATTCAGTGTCTTTTGTGGTTCCATACAGACTTTCCTATTGTTTATTTCTTTGAAATATGCCATTTGAATTTTGATAGGGATTGCACTGACTCTGTAGATGGCTTTGAGTAGTATGGACATTTTTTTTTTTTTTTTTTTTTGGAGCATGAGCAGGGGAAGGGGTAGTGGGAGAGGGAGAAGCAGATGCCCCACTGAGCGGAGCCCAATGTGGAGCTCTATCCCAGGATCCTGGGATGATGACTTAAGCTAAAGGCAGACTCTTAACCCAACTGAATCAACCAGGTACCCCTCGTGTGGACATTGAAACATTATTAATTTTTCTAATCCATGAGCAGAGAATATCTTCCCAACTGATTGTGTCATCTCTGATTTCTTTGATCAGTGTCTTCTTCTATTTTTTTTTATGTAATTGTAAATGGGATTGTTTCCTTGATTTCTTTTTGTGATAGATTGTTGTTAGTATATAGAAACACAATGGATCTATGTATATTGATTTTGTATCTGCGATTTCACTGAATTCATTTATTCTAACATTTTTCTGTGAAGTCTCAAGGGTTTTTTTCTATATACAAAATCATCATGTCATCCACAGATACTGAGTTTTATTTCTTCCTTTCCAATTTGGGTATCTTTATTTCTTTTTCTTGCCTCTTGGTTTGGATAAGATTTCCAGTAGTGTTTTGGATAAGAATGGTAGAGTGAATCTTTATCTTATTCTTGAACTTAGAGGGAAAGCTTTCAGCTTTTACTCACTACTGAGTATGGTGTTAGCTGTGGGCTTGTCATGTATCACATTGTAGTCTTTACCTTTATTATAGAGGGTATGTTCCCTCTATACTTATGAGAGTTTTTCTCATAAACGAATATTGAATTTTGTGAAATGTTTTTCTGTATCTATTGAGATGATCATGTGATTTTTATCATTCATTTTAATGTGGTATATGAGATTGATTTGTGGTAGTTGAACCATCTTTGCATCCCTGTATTAAATCTTACTTCATCATGGTATATGATTCTTTTAACGTATTGTTAAATTTGGTTTCCTAGTATTTTTTGATGACTTTTGCATTTATGTTTATCAGGAATATTGTCCTGTAATTTTCTTTTCTTGTGGTGTCCTTATCTAAGATTCATTAGGGTAATGCTGGCCTCATAAAATGAATTGGGAATCATTCTCCTTTTCAGTTTTTTTTTCTTTTTCTTTTCTTTTCCTTTTTTTTTTTTTCTGAAGAGTTTGAGAATGATCAGTATTAATTCTTTGAATGTTAAATATAATTCACCCATAAAGCCATCTTGTTCTACGCTTTGATTTGTTGGTGGTTTTGATCACTGATGCACTTTCCTTACTAGTAATTAGTCTTGATTCAGATTGTTTTTTTCATGATTCAGTCTTAGAAGGTTGTATGTCACTAGGAATTTATCCATTTCTTCTAGGTTGTCCATTTTATCTACCTATAATTGTTTATAATAGTCTCTTAACATCTTTGTATTTCTGAGGTATCTTTTGTAAAGTCTTCTGATTTTATGTATTTGAGCCCTCTTTTTTTCTTGATAAGTCTAGCTAAAGGTTTGTCAATTTATGTTTGTATTTTGAAAGAACCAGTTCTTAGTTCCTTTGATCTTTTCTCTTTTTAGTCTCTGTTTCATTTATATCTCCTCTTATTATTTTTTCCTCCTTCTACCTTTGGGCTTTGTTCTTCTTTTTCTAGTTCCTTGAGGTATGAAATCAGATAGTTTGAGATTTTTTTGTTTCTTAAGGTAGGTCTGTATTACTATGAACCTCTCTCAGAACTGTTTTTGCTGCATCACATACATTTTGGTGTATTGTGTTTGCATTTTTGTTTATCTCAGTATATTTTTTATTTCTCTTTTGATTTTTTATTAACCCATTGCTTGTTCACAGTTGCATGTTTAATCTCCACATTTTTGTGAATTTTCAGTTTTATTCTTGTAATTGGTTTCTAGTTTCATATCATAGTGGTTGGAAAAGATGCTTAATATGAATTTTTCTCTTAAATTTATTAATAATTGTTCTTTGTAACCTTATATATGATCTGTCCTGGAGAATGTTTCATGTGCACTTGAGAAGAATGTGTTTGCTGCTGCTTTTGGATGGAATGCTCTGTATATATCTATTAAGTTCATCTGGTCTAATGTATCATTCAAGGCCAGTGTTTACTTAATGATTTTCTGTCTGGATGATCTATTCATTGAATGTCCTCCTGTAATGTCCTACTATTATTATATTTCATGTGTTGTTTTGTCTCTGTTTTCCTTTAGATCTGTTAGTAATTTGCTTTATATATTTAGATGCTTGTGTGTTGGGTGCATAAACATTTGTAAATATTATGTCCTCTTGTTGGATTGACCCATTTATCATTATGTAATGCCCTCCTTTGTCTTTTTTTAGTGTCTTTATTTTAAAGGCTATCCTGTCTCATGTAAGTATTATTACGCCAGTTTTCTTTTGGTTATTTTTACATGGGAGATATTTTTATACCTTCACCTTCAGTCTGTGTCTGTCCTTACATCTGAAGTGAATCTCTTGTAGACAGCATAAAATTGGGTTTTGTTTTCTTATTCCAACATTCAGCCACTCTTAAATCTTTTGATTAAAGAATTAAGTCCAAAGAATTCAGTCCATTTACATTCAAAGCAATTATTGATATTTATATACTTATTGCCATTTTGCTAATTGTTTTTAGTTCTTACTGTTATTCCATGAAGTTCTGATTTTCAGATTTATGTATTAATAATTTATCAGAGAATGTACTGTTTAAGTTTGGGAGTTTTGTTCTTTTGTTCTTTCTCTAGGACAAATTGCTGGGTCAAAGCGTAAGCATTTTTTTTTTTTTTTTTTAAAGTAAACTGTACCCCTGGTGTGGGGCTTGAACTTAAAACTCCAAGATCGAGTCACATGCTCTACCAACTTAGCCTGCCAGGTGTCCAAAACAACCATATTTTTAAAAGACCTTTGATGTGCACTGCCAGATTGTTCTAGAAAATTTTATGAATTTATGCCCCATCCATGTTGTCTGAAATGGCTTCTCTATCCACACTCTGCAAATATTGCATGTTCCTTTTCTAAAGTCTTTGCCACTGTTAGGTTTTGACAATTAATCGAGTTTGTTTTCTTAGATTCTGGTGTCCCATAAATGAAAGGCTAAGTCAACACTAACCTTTTTATCTTTTTGGTTTTGCTAAATAGGAGTGACCACGTATACTGCATCCACAGAGAAATCTTCCTCTTCCTGAAAGCACTAAGTTAAAGATGATTAGGATGGAAAACAAAATGGTGGTCTCAGGTAGCCAATCCATTGAGCCTCTCTCGGTAAAATTAGATTGGTTTTAACAACAACTTATGTTATTCTTTATAAGTTTTTAGCACAACTCTTAATCTGTGAGAATAAATGACAGTCTGGGCAGACAGAACATTCTCTTTAATTTTCTTCCAGTAACTTTCACTTATTGAGAACTTTATACCAGAGAGTATACTAACTGCTTTAATATCTCACTTAATCCCCACACCAAACCTGTGCTGTAATTTCTTTTATGGGCCCCATTTTTATAAATGATTAGAACATTATCCCAGTCATTCAGTGACCAGTGGTGAAGGGGCAGCTAGACCCATGTCCTCTGACTCCTGCTACATATGGGGCTGCCTCTGCCCCATCATACCCATGGTATCACTTCTCTCCAACTCTGTTCCCTTTCCATCTTTCCACATTCATATCCACAATTCATATCCATAATTCATATCTATCCTTTAGGGACAGTGGACCCTAGGAAAAAAATCAGTACTCAAGAAAAAAAAAAAATACAGTTTGTATTTGAAGTCTCTACACCAAGGCCTAGCTCTACAGCGTGTGGGTGAGTACCTGCCGTACCATTACCAAATAGTCTTTGGCATTTGTGTGTATGTTTGGAGAAGCTTTAGTTGAAGTTAAATCTTTATTAGGTTAACTATTAGGTTAAGAAAGTAGGCTTTTTAGCTAATAAGAGCTGCTTATCCTGGATGAGAGATTATTCATGGTAAAATAATAACTACCCAGTTGTCGTCTGTTTAACCACAGTCATATATCCTAACCTGATGACTTTTTAGTGGCACTTCCAGGATTGAGTGAGTTGAGACAGGGTGTCACCATCAAAGGTAGGAAAAATGAGGTCTTTCTCTGAAAGGGAGGAAAGAGCAGTTTTCATCCGTAGTCATCTTATGGTGTGTGGTCTTTTTGGAGTTGTACATAGAAGTTATTCTAAGATTTAACTACGCAGACTTGTTGGGTGTTGCCCCAGGATTTGTATTGGCCTTCTTTTCATCATGTTCAGTTTAGGTACAAGGAAACTACCACTATTTGAGAATATTTGAGACTTGGGTGCCAGACCTGTCTTTGAGCCTTGACTTTGCCACTTACTAGCTTTTTAATCTAGGGCAAATTCAGTTTAGTTCAGTTACTTGAGTAGCAACTAATCTGTAACATGAGGGCAGTTTTCTGTTCTTTGGGTTTTGATGAATAAATGAATTAAGTGTTTAACACAGTATGTGCACAGATAAAGTACACAGTAATTAAGAATTCTTACTGCCGGGACACCTGGGTGGCTCAGTTGGTTGGGCAGCTGCCTTCGGCTCGGGTCATGATCCCAGCGTCCTGGGATCGAGTCCCACATCGGGCTCTTTGCTCGGCAGGGAGCCTGCTTCTCCCTCTGCCTCTGCCTGCCACTCTGTCTGCCTGTGCTTGCTCGCTCGCTCTCTCTCCCTCTCTCTCTCTCTGACAAATAAATAAATTAAAAAAAAAAAAAAAAGAATTCTTACTGCCTGTCGTGCATCTGATAACTTCCACATCTCTTTGTCTAACCTGGTCTTCTCTCCACAGTATATTCTAGGTTGCACACATGACTTCTGGCAGCCTAAGCTGAATCTTTCCACCTTTATACTGTTTCTGCTCCTCTTTGATCCCATCACTTTCCACCCAGTCTCCAAGCTGAATACCTGGGAATCATTCTGGATTCTTTGTTCTCCTTTCCTTCCCTCCCACCCTCAATAACACCCCTCCCCCCATCCCCCCTTCTAACTAGTCACCAAACTGTCCATTCTTTTTCCATAGCATCTCTAATTCATCTCATGGTCTTCACCATCGCCTACTTAATTCAAGCTTTCTTCTCTTGAGAATAGGTCATAGTGGTTTCCCCCAGAGGCACTTGGTTGACTGCCTGCCTTGTAGGTGTTAGATTTTTCAGGATATCTGACTATAAAAAGCCAAAAAGCTGCTAATATCTACATGTTACTTGATTGGCTTTTCCTTCCCATGTGGTTTTACTGCTTCCTTTTACTTATTTATGCTTTTATCTACATCCTGTGTACCTCAGCTTAAAGACTTATCTTGCAGAACTCTTCCTGGTGAGGAAGAAGCTGCAAGAAGAAGATAGTAGTAGGGACAGCAGCTAGATGGCCTCAGCCAAATGATTAAGCTGTTTGATAGGGACTCTGAAAGAAAAGACAATTACTGGTTCTTGCTGCTTTGAAGAGTAAGCTACATGTTGGTTTTGATGCCATTATTCTGTAGTGTTTGAGAGTTGAAAAGGTAGTGAATTAATGGAAACTACTGTAATAACCCACTTAAAATACATGTCCAATTTTTCAATAGTCAAGACTGTTCTTAAATGGTTGTGTGTTAAGGAAAGACTAAGGAGAGCTAGGAGTAAGTTGAATGCAGTGTTCCAGGGAAGATCAATCATGGCAAGTTGATCCAGTAGCAGAATTGCCAAGTAAAAACTAGGGATGAGATGGGAAGCACATGTGAGGGTTCTCCAGCCTCTACTGACATGTAAAGCCAGGGTCCTTTCTCTTTTGGTTTAAATATGTGATAGCTGAAAAAGCAAGTGAAAACTTCCAATTTTGCTTCGACTACCTATATCGTAATTCTTTCGGAAACTTTTTCTTTTGTGATTTGGATAATTTTGTCAGCTTTTAGTTTTTGTTTCTATTAGAAACTTAGCAGGTGTCAGGTATCTTTAGAAGACAAAGCATAAAAGTAGTTTCAGCGGTCACAGGCCCTTGAAAGAACCATTTTTGTTTATTCTGTCAGGTAAGTGCTTCATGGGATATGCAGAGTTGAACAAGAGTTTACGAGAAGTGTTATTAGTGTCCTCTTCGAGTGTCTAAAGTAGAATTCTGCTTCTCAATGAGGCTTTCTATGGGGAGGGTTACCTTCAGGAAAGGTAGATGTGCACCTGCCCTACAGCTGGCTTTTAATTTTGGTATTTTTGTTGGAAGAGATTGTGCCCTTAGCTGACTTTTTTCCTTGTCATTATTATACATATTCCTTTGAAAAGTGTTTTTAATACTTGGAAGCATTTTCATAGTTCTTAAATTTATTGTAAAATTAAGATATTTGTATAATATTTGAGAGTTCCTCCCTCCCCATTTTATGTTGATGCTTCTCCAAGAAAGAAACAGGTACTTAATCTCGAAGTTAAAGCTAACCTTAAGATATAGATATATAACTAATGAATGGAATAGTTAAAATACCTGAACATTTCCCCCATCATTAATATTATATATAAGTTAGTGTTTAACATAAAAAGTTGACTTGTAGGTGTTGTCTTGAGAAAATTATGTAATTCTGTTGAAACCAATATACTTAGACTTGAAAAAATCAGAATGAGTTTCCAAAATCTGGTTTAATTCCAATCTGGGGAAGGGAAGGCATTGTGAAATACATATGCACAGGAACCTAATCAATGCTAGACAAACAATGTATTTAGTTTACAATATAATAGGATAACCATAAATTTGAAGGCTCAAATTGAGTCCATTAGTGGTAAGTACAGTTTTCTATTTGGCTCAAGTGGCTACTGAATATCAAGTGATGCTGAGTTCCTCCAAAGCACCTAATGACCCCCCGGCCTTGGAAGGAGTTTCACCACAGTCGCAGAAGAAATCCCAGTCATAAAGGCCTTTAACTCTTTTGGCCCTTGGGAGTCATTGCTGCCCAAATACAAATGTAGGCCAGGGATTTCTAGTGGCCACATGTTATTGCACAGAGAGGTCTGTTTTAAGCCAGACTCTTATGGTGAAGAAGGTGTGAGATCAGCCCTTAAATAGTGGTCTAGCATTAACGTGGTCTATCAAAGCATGTTAAGAAAAAGCTCCTTAGTGATTATGTACCAGCTACTAGTTTTGCACTAACAGAAAAGGCAATGTGGCAGCTTCACATTTCACATGAAAGACTAGCATTAACTGGGCCTGGTGCTGGCTTAATTTTCACATAAATCTAGTGATTATTTTAATTTAGACCCAGGAATCAATGATTTCATACCAGTCTTGTCTTCACATCGGTTTGTGTAGCATTTAAATTGTTATGGGTTAATGACTAGGCCATGAAGGCAAAAATGTTTAACTCTCCTATGCCAAAACAGAAACAATCCCTGTTCTGACTCCTGTCCAGTTTCCAAAAAACAAAACGTACATACACCTGTTATTGCACATCTTTCACACAGACTTGTGTATGTATAATATACATATATATATTTTAAATATGCTACACATAAAAAAAGGCTATGGCACTTTACATGTTTAACAAAGATCATTACACCACAGATGTTTGAAAACTATACAAAAATCCTTACACAATTAATGTAACAATTGTTGAATTAGCACACAGGTTTAAGAAAAAATCCACAGAATCCAAGGCAAGTATTATATCTTATTGGAGTTCATTGAGAAGCCCAGCCCATCACAAAACTTTAAGCACAGATGCAGGCAAAAATAAATAAGACTTTTCTGGTAGTAGTAATGGTCCAGGTGTATTAAATTTTTGGACTGAGGTGATTAGGTGATTGATATTTATTAGGAAAATGTTCAACAATCAGTCCAATTATTTAACATATGTCTAATACATTCCTCATATTCAGTGGTTTTTAAAGAGCTATACAGGTTTGGTGTAGACTAGCACGATTTTCATTTTTCCCAAAGCCTGGCTAATGGATGGAAGGTTTAAAAGGTCCAACATTAGTTCTTACTCTGTCTCTGCTACAGAAATTCCATCTCTGCTCTGCTTTTAATTCAGTCAGTGTTTAAGTACTTTGTAGTGGTTTGGCGTGGTGATGTGTGTGCATGTGCTTTGTTGTCTGTAGCATTCAGACTAATGGAATAAAAACACTGTCCGGTGAATTCCTTCTGGCCAAGAGAAGTAACGTTTTCTCTTGTGACTACTGTTTTATCAGGTGTTCTGGAGCTACACCACCACCTTAGCCAAAGAGCAGTCTGGGAGTAAAGATGATGGCCACTCTGAGAAGGTCCTCAGGGCTTAGGACTTTAACTTGTCTGTGAAAAGGGAGTTAGAGAACCCATTTCCTAACACTGACTTTGGAGCCAAGCTTTAAAAGGATTCTCCCTTGGCCGCTGTTTTTTGGAATGAAAATTATTGCCAAGGATTAAAAAGTAGTGACTTCGGGCACTGGAAGTTGGTTAGAGCATAAAAATACACAGCAGGGATAGGAACCCTGTCCTTCGGCTTCCATACCCTATTTCTGTGTGGTGTTAGGATTAATGTTTCCTGAGCCCCTACAGTAGGCTGCAATGAGGCTATTTACTCCTTCTCTTTTCAAAACAAAACAAGGTTGTAGGACTTAAATCTTGCTTATTCTGAACTTCGGTCTAAGAATGGTGAGCCAATTAAGGCCTGGTTCTACACCACCACCCCTCCTGCCCTTGGCTCTTAATCTGTGTGATAAGATGGTTTGTGGTATAGGCCAAAGGCCAGTAGAGAATAAAACTTCAGTTGGTCCATTCCATCCACACATAAAACAACTGTTTGTTTTGCACCAAGGCATGGTTTTAGACTCAGCCTGGATAGGATTCACTATGGGCAGTGTTGTAAAATCTGAATCTGGTTTCTGTGCCTGGTGGCCCTTAGCATACAATACCTTACCCAAAGAAGGTACAAAGTCATTATTTGTTAAGCTTTCACCACACAGCAAGCTCTCAGGGGAACAGATTCATAAGTCCAAATAGACCTGTACTTTTACTTCTTCCAGAAATCTCAGAGGTCCACTCCACTTGCTTAAACTATGTGAAGGAGTGTTTATCATTCTGCAATTCTGAAGCTTTGGGTAATACCAGCTAGGTTCTCGCCACTGAGATCATTCCAAAGTAAATTTGAGGTGGTGCCTAATACCATTTTTCTGAATCAATTTTACTGGCAATTCACAGAAACTAGATTTTAAGTTCCTGAATCCCTCTTAATAGTGGTGTTCCATTCTTTTTGTAAATAGGCATAGGCAGGTACTAGGCACTCTTGTTTTTGCATTAAATTTCTACTCTGTACTTCTCTGGGTGTGAAGGTTTGATGCAACTCACCTACTGAAGTAATTTTAATGTTGCAGTCTGCTTTCAGAAATAATACTAGTAACTGGAGAAACTTAACTCCCATGACTATGGGAGGTTTTTTTTTTTCCTGCAAAGAAAGTCATTCTGTGCTGCTGGGGTTGGAAATATAGCTGACTACCACATGGTTACCAAACAGTGGGAGAAGGTCTCCCCACAAGTGCTGAGATTCTGGTAAGTTCTCCCAGTGAACATCTGAATGAGCCAAAGTTGGCTTGGAGACCTCTGTTCTTGGAATGAGGAGACAGGGTGAGGTTTCCTTTTGGCAGTCAAAGCTCGATCCTAACCCTAGGAGGAAAACACAGGATCTCCTTTAGACAAAGGAGACTGGACCAGTACTGGTGCTAGCCTGACTGCTGGGCAGTGCAATGAATTTGTCTTCTCTAGCAGGATTTTTGACTTTTATTCCCATGATCATAACGGTCCTTATTCTTCCCTTACTCAGATTTCTAAAATCTTGGAGAGACAGTTCAGTCAGTCCAACCTTACCCCGGAATTCAGCCTAGAGCACATTCCACAATGGGATTCCACACCGACCTGCTGACCCCTCTGGTCATATTATGCCCTCGAGCACATAAGCTATCCCCCGTAAGTATGCAATCTTCATTTTAGTCTCGGAAGAACAACTAGGAGGAGACCAAAACTCCAACCCCAAAAACCTCATTCTGAGGCAGGGATGCTTACAGGCAACCTAGTGGCAGAAATACATCTCAGAATAGCCTGCACATGTAGCTCTGGCCTCCTGTTACCAGATGAACTGCTGCCTTGATGGCTTAGATCACTCTCCTTTATGAGCCCTGGGGAAGATAGAGTCGGACAGACTTGTCAGCTGTGTGTCAGGGTTCGTGCAGTAGTTTCGTATTCCATCTCTGAGAGTTTGAACTGCGGCCCTCGAGTGCACTCACTTAGCTGGACGTTGCCCCACACTAGTCCTGTTAAGGCTTGGGGCCGTGGAATGTAGGCTTTGGTGGATAAAGGCTATTTCTTCACTTGACTCAGACGATGAAACCAGAGGAGTACTGTTTCACAAGGTTACCCAGGAAGAAAATGGCAGGTAGGTCTCTTCCAAACTAAAGGAGGCAGATAAGGTTTTTCCCCTCTTCGATTTCTTCCTGTACTTTGTCACTGGAGGTTGCAATTTCTGCTTGGGCGGAGAAGACGGCACAGATGAAGGTGAGGACCGTGCCCCCGATGGCGGTGTAGAAGGCCCAGCCCAAGGAGCAGTCTCCGGGCTTATAGGCTGACGCATAGTGTCCGCAGTAGCCTACGGCCTTCGGGCAGCCCCAGCCGGCCGGGTAGAGTATCAGACCCAGGATCAGGAACAAGCCTGTGAGGCAGGAGAGAAAACAGGTGAAACCCCCTGGCTTTATGGTGTACAGAGAGTAACTGCAGAGGCTGGAACTGCTCCTCCTCCGCCCGCCCTGGGCAGCGGCACCTGTGGGGTAGGAGCGTCAGGGACTGTTCCATGCAACTAATCTGACCCAATCAAGAGATGCCATCATTTTCCTAGAGGTATATCTAGCCTCTTTGGTGGATATTGGAATGTAAATCCATTAATAGTCTGTCTTCTAGAAAAGCAAATTAAACCTGTTACTGTTTCTTCCCACAAAACTCTTATCACAGTGAGCATTTCCCTTTTGGTCTAAGGCAGAGGCTGGCAAACTAAGGCCCCCACAAGTGAAATGTGGACTGGGCTCTATAAAGTTGTTTTTCTCTTAAGATTTTGAGAGCAAGCACATGAGCACAAGGGGGTGGGGGAGGGAGAAGAGCAGGCTCCCCACTGAGCAGGGCGCCCGAAGCGGGGCTCAATCCCAGGATCCTGGGATCATGACCTGAACCAAAGGCAGACGCTTAATGACTGAGCCATCCATGTGCCCCTCTAAATAAGTTTTTATTGAGATGTACTCCATGCCCATATGTTTATGGACTTTGCGTATGGCTGCTTTTGTGCTGGAACAGCTGGAAGAGGATGGCTTATATTTTATGTGGCAGGAGACAATGACACCTAATATAAATCAAGATTGCTAACTTCTTACCCCCCCAAAAGCTGTTTAAGGTACCTTGAAGTAGCAATTCTATCCTAATTTAATCGTGGTTCTAAATTCTCTTTTCCTACCTTTACTGAAGTTCTCCGGGTTTTACCACACCAAAGCTTCAAAGTTATATACAGGCACTCTCCCACAAAAAGAACATGACTGAACCTGTGGTAGTATTAGGCTTGAAGGATGATCCAGGACAGGGTTCAGTCCACAGATCACAGCTGTCTTCATCTTACGATGGCATCTTCTTGCCAGGCCTGGCAGTTCAGATCTGATTTTCCCTACTTCCCAAACTGCCTTAGGGGACTTTCCAGCAGGGATGGAATATAGGGAAGTTGTTCATATGTTCACTGTCTGAAGAAGAGTGTTTCCAAAAAGAAGTCTTTCTAACCCTGTAATCCTTTATTTCTGCATAGGTCAGAGAGCTGGGCAGCAGGTAGGGAAATGCACTCCAGGGTCAGAAGTGAAAGGACAGCTGACTTCGGCATCCCAGAGGGGTGCTGTTAGAAATGACTGGGAGCATGGAGCTAATTTCCCCAAGAATTAGACTCCCAGTGGAGAATGTGTTGGTACTCTAGAATATGCAAGGTTTTAGCAGACTTGCTAAGAGTGGGTTGGTTAGTAATTCAGAGCTCTGAGATAAGGAATCCAAGTTCTTGCCATTTATGAAGTGGGTGACCTCAGGAAAGCTTCTTAACTTGTCTGGGTATGATTCTTCACCTGTAAAACTGGCTACTCCTTAACTCCTAAAATGGTTGTGGATACTAAAGTGTGTAAAAACATATATAGTCTGTTTAACAGCCATAACAAAACTGGAACATAGACTAGCAACTGGTAATACGTTAAAGCCTTTGGCAGACGACTCCCATATATAAACACAAGCAGTTTAAAGTTTACCATTTATGAATAAGCACATCAGGTCCATTTTAAGGGTATATTTTGAAAGGTGTAATAATTTGGGGAGAGGGGAGAACCCAAGCTACAATTTAATACCCTTGGAAGAACAAATTCTTCTCCATCTGAACATATCTTACTCAGCTGGGGAGATCTAAATCTACTCAGCTAATTCTTCTGTATTTCTAAGGCCTATGATAAAGCTTAATTAATTCCCATCTCCTTCCCTAGGAAACCTCACCCAACCGAAGTATATGGCCCTTTGGTAGTCTCCGCCCTCAGGTCCTCAGTTACCACCCTGAAAATAGCGAGGTAGCATCTCTGGGACTTCTGGAAGGATTCAGAGGCACTCTCTCTAGCTTACTGCCTCTCCTGTCAAGCTCTGGTGCCTGTCCCAGGCGAGGGAGCATTAGCTGCTTGTCCCTTTAAAAGTCCAGAGTGTTGGGTGCCTGGGTGGCTCAGCTGGTTAAGCATCTGCCTTCAGCTCGGGTCATGATCTCAGGGTCCTGGGATTGAGTCCCAAGTCGGGCTCCCTGCTCAGCGGGGAGCCTGCTTCTCCCTCTGCCTCACCACTCCCCCCTACTTGTGCTCTCAGATAAATAATACTTTTTAAAAAGATCAGAGGATTCATATTTATTTAAATTGTCTCCAATTAAATATTAATTGTACATATCATTTGTATTATGTGACTTAAACCCAATAAGTAAAATTAATGTTTTAAGATTTTTATTTAGTTATTTGACAGAGATCACAAGTAGGCAGAGAGAGAAGGGGAAGCAGGCTCCCCGCTGAGCAGAGAGCCCGATGTGGGGCTCGATCCCAGAACCCTGGGATCATGACCTGAGCCAAAGGCAGAGGCTTAACCCACTGAGTCACCCAGGCACCCCGAAAATTAATGTGTTTTAATATGATTGGGACCAAAGACAGAAAGCATGGAGTATGTGGTCCCCCAGCAGCTCTGCTCCCTAAGCTGGGATCTAGCTAGTCATAGGACATTCAGAATACCTTAATTTGGCTGTCTCAGACTCTTCCGGGAAGTAGGCAGTTTTAAAATAAATAATATCATCCTTATTTTCACAACATCAGATTGCTTTTCACAGCACCGTCACAAACGTTCACTCCAGCACCACTGCTCAGCACTCCTGGCTGTCCCCCTTTCTAATAGCTCAGCCAAGGTTCCTGAGGTGCTTCAGCCCATCTTAAAATCCTGTGGTAGCTACTGGCCAATTAATTTGTGAATAAGGACAGCAGGGAGACTTTCAATAACCTAGAGTTTGTCCAAAGCTTCAGCTTGAATAGAAGCCCACAGGGCAGTCCACGTGGGAGGGTAATAAAATGTGGGCTAGTATGTCTGCAAGCCCCAGTAGGCAGCCGACCTAGACAAACACCAAGAGTGCCTTCTCCAAATCTGCAGAGGGTCAGTGGGTCAGAGGGAGGAACCTGTCCCTGTCTACCTTGCCCTAGCTGGTGACCTCTCCTCCCAGCACTCAGCAGAGTTGTCATTAACACCACTGACACCATGAAAATGCAAGACCTCTCAGAGAAAACAGTGGGCCTTCAGGTGAGCAAAAATAATTTAAAAATATTTTTCATCTTTCTAGTATTTAGACAAAGGCTATCTACCAAAGGAATTCCAGTAAGTTTAACAATTCAGGTTTTCTCTCCAGCAACTGCAGGAGTCCTTACCTTGCAACAGCCCGATTCCACTGCTCTCGGGCCCAGTGCAGCTTATGAGCAGCCTGGGCAGTGGTAGTTCCTGGGCCCTAATAAGCATTCCTTAGTCATCAAACACTACCTGAACAGAGTAATTTTGCTTCTTAGTAAACGTGAGAAAAGAAAAAAACCATTAAATTTCCCCAGCTCAGGGTAAAATCCAATCTTCTCTTTGTCTCCTGGCCTTCAAAGCCCTATGATCCGGCTCCCTATTACCTACACAAACTCACCTCTGCCGTTCTCACCTGTGCTCTCTGCTCCTGCCTTCTACTAGCTAGGGGGCTTTTCCTTGCACACAGTACCAGCCACACTCGGGCCTTTGCTCTTCCTCTCATCTGCAGTACTTTCCCTCCAGACAGCTTTTAGGCCACATTCAAATGCCACGTTGTAGGTGTGGTCTTCCATTCCACTCTACTTAAAATTCAATCACCTACCTCCTCCCCCTTTCCTTGCTTTATTTCTCCTTAGCATTTATGACCAACAGAATATATTTGAGTCATATGAAACTTGTAATATTTGACCAATAAAAATGGACATATCCTATAGTTCAGCCTCTTGTTTTACATCTTTGGTTATCCATCTCCATCCTAGACTTGAAACTCCATGACAGCAGGGATTTTTGCATTTACCACTCTAATGCCAGTACTCAGAAGAGGGCTTGGAACATAGTTAAACCATAATAAAATCTCCAAACCACAGTGTCCCCCATGAAAACCAGTAAAATAACTTGACAGATACCAATCAATGAGAATGAAATTTGTCAGCAGGAAAGGAAGGAGAGACTCTTAGCTGGCTGGGTTAGCCTGTCACACTGTTCTGTTCCAGGGCTCTGAGTCCCAGTGTTTAGAAGCAAACTTACACTCTGAATTCCAAGTAGGATTAATGACACCAACTAATGAGACAAAACTGAAGTCTTAAATAGGCATGTCAAACAACAGGCATTAGAGTATAGTCAGACTACAAAGTCCGCGACAAGTCTGCTACAAACTTAGCATGGTTTCTCTGGTTCTCGGTCTGCAGTATACTCAGGGACTCTCAGCATGGTTGTGGGTTACAGCTGGAGACCAAAGGGAAAGTGAAGTGTGCTCTGGATTAAATTTCACAGAGAAGCCAAGCCAGAAAATGGTCTGATCTTCCTATGTACTTATTAAAAAAGTAGTTTCTGAAGTTAGGCCAGCCTGTAGTGAATGGTCTCTGGCGTCTTTCCACCACCTTGCCCTAATGCAGTATTGTTTTGGGAGGGGGACATCATTTACAAAGTAAGCGACTCGGCCAGTAGGCTTTGGCTTTTCTGTCAGGCATCTCTTCCCATGTGCCTGATTAAGCAACAGTTGGCCCAGCTAGGAGGAAGGAAAGCAGGGAGAGTGATACTGGCCACAGCCCAAAGAAAATCGTCACCAGTGGAAGAAACAGTAAGTGACTCAGAGCTGTGATAACCTCTGCCATGGGTCTACTTGATGGGATGGCACTCCAGAAGGTACCCTCTGCTCATCATGGGGTCATGTGGGCATGACAACCTTACCAGGGAAAGAAAAAAAATGAAGAACTGATAGTTACTCGGACTACCTGAGATGCCACCACCGGCTGGAGAGTCCTGTTGACCTCGATGAGGCTGGCCATGTGAGCTGGACACCAGCTATCACAATGCAATGCCCACCGTCTCTGTGCAGTTTTAATAACATTTTCCCCTGCCTGGGTGGAGCTTTCAGACTCAATCCCAGATTCTCGGCAGTTCAATCTTACTGCACAGGAATCTTCAGCCTCTGCGGACAACCTAACCGTGTGGTTTGGATTAAACTCAAATAATTAGACTCCATGAGCTCCAAAAGGGCAGAAACTATGTCTTATAGCATTTCCAGTGTCTAAAACCTAGAAGGTTCTAAAAAAAAAAAAAAAAAAAGTACCAAGAAAGATAAAGTCTTAGTCCTCTTGCTTTGTGGTCCACATTTATTGACTCCTGTAATTAGACCACAAAATTGTACATCTTAGGTTATTTTCTTGCTACTGCTCTGGAATGAAGTAATGTCATCAAATCTAAGTTTTAAGCAAATCCCTTAGGAAGATAAACATCTCCGTGATCCTGCCAAGCACCCAATTTTATAAAGACTAGGAGTTCTGGGGCGCCTGGGTGGCTCAGTGGGTTAAAACCTCTGCTTTCGGCTCAGGTCATGATCCCAGGGTACTGGGATCGAGCCCCACATCGGGCTCTCTGCTCCGCGGAGAGCCTGCTTCCTCCTCTCTCTCCCTGCCTGCCTCTCTGCCTACTTGTAATCTCTGTCAAATAAATAAATAAAAATCTTAAAAAAAAAAAAAAAAAAAGACTAGGAGTTCCTGAATACACTTCATAGTATTTTACTTGGTCTGAAGATGACCATCTCAAGCTTCATGAGATGCCAGGCATGGGGGGAGTCAAGTCTGAACCACAGCTCTTCAGTCTGTGAAGGAAATGAGGAAAGGCTCCATGGCCATTTCAGTGTTTTCCTGGCTGTTAGAGCATCACCTCCTTCCCTCCAGATCAACCACGCAATCATCACTCTTTCTCCACTGGCTGGCCAAGGGAATGGATACACGGTTTCTTGTCTTTTGTGGGTCACCCACCAGGAGTACAGGAGGCCTTTTTTCCTGGCCTGAAAATGTGAAAACTAAAGTCTGGCTCCTGTCCCAAAGAATAATAAGTGGATCTTTGGACATCAAATTCCTATTTCCTGGGACACCTGGATGGCTCAGTCAGTTGAGCATCCGCCTTGGATTCAGGTCTCATCATAGTGTCCTGGGATCAAGCCCCACATCTGGCTCTTGCTCAGCAGGGAGTCTCTTCCTCCCGCCTGCTCATGATCTCTCTCTCAAATAAATAAAATCTTTTAAAAAACCCCACAAATTCTTATTTCCTCTTCAGACAGGCCTAACTAGACCTCTGTTTGCAAAGCACTCTTCTAAGGACACGAAAACAAGGCCAGCTGTTACCGCTACTGTCATCCTGTGGAGAAGCTCCCAGTGAGGGACCCAACACTCAGCCTCCACTAGATTATAATCGAGAAGCTCACTCTAAAGCTATCAGATATCCTCATCTCTTTGGAGAGTGAGTGCACAGCAGACAGTTGACAGCAGGCTTAATAGCTTCTGATAAACTTGGGTTCCAATTCGGTAATGCTGTAAGGTGAGTCCGCTGACTGTACACTGTGTGCCTGCCCTGGGTGCCAAGCACAGCGGTTAAGTGGCCACAGCGGGGGTGCAGGAGTGGCTTGATGTGAGGTTTCACAGGCTTTAAACACACATAAGCGAGTAACACTCAAGGAATCTGGTCACACTCCACACATCCCCATTCCCTGAACACGGGGTTCTTATTCATGCTGACCCCTGGGGGATCATCTACCTGGAATTATCCCCCCTCACCGAGGTCAGGTGTCCCCTCCATGTGAAACACTTGTCACCACTTCCTGCTAGAATGGTCTTCTCTGTGTGCTTCCACTACCCTCTCCTCAAGCTCTTCATCACACTGTTAATTTTATAGGCTTACTCAACAACTATTTACTGAGTTACCTAAGTGCCAGTCATTATACTCAGCCCTGAGAAAGAGCAGTACCCTAGTAGGACTCTGAGCCCTTTGAGGGCAGAAAACTTGATTTCTCTTAGTCTACATAGCAGTTTTGTCTTAGCACTTACCATAAACCTGATGGGTGTGTCACAGTTAACTTTGGATAACAGAGGTCAAGAGTTCAATTCATTTCTTTGAAATAGCCACTGACTCATTTAGGAACCCGGCAGGACCCCTTGCTGATTCCCTTCGGGTCTACCCTGTGACTCAAAGATCTGGGATGTGGACCTAGCTTAGCCTGCACTCCAGTTTTTGTTGAGCCGGCTCAGTTCACTAAAACATAATGCCAGGAGGCTGCCCCCCGCCACCACGCCACCTCCACCTTGTTCCCTTGCTCCAGGAAGCCATCTCTCCAACAGGAAGTAAAGCAAATCAGAGAGCGAGGGACGGGCTTCCAGTATCCCAGTCCCATTCTAGGACACAGCTCAGAGCACTCCAGGCTTACTGGGAGTGGTACGTTCAATCAGCAAGTTCAAAAGAAAAGAATACTAAGTACAGGCTTAGAAGAAAACGAAGACAGGACAGTCCTCCTTGGAAGCATGTCAGAGCATCCACCATGTTCTAGGTGGGATGCCATGTTGGCTTTTCCTTCTCAGTATCCTTTGCTGTCATTAACTTTCTGGTATCTTAGCACTGGAGTGCCCAGGGCTCAATCCTTTGTCCTCTTCTCTGTATTCTTACTGATCACACTTGGTCCCACAGCTTTAAACACTCCAGGCTGACATCGCCTGCACCCCGATACCCAGATCTGCTATCCAGTTGCCTGCTTAACCTCCACTTGGATGTCTAACGAGGTACTTGAAAATTACGTCCAAACCTAACTCCTGCTTGCCACTCCCCACTTCACAGTCTTGTCTTTGCCCTGAGCACTTCATGTCAGCAAATGGGAGTTCAACTCATACCCTTTCAGGCCAAAAACCTTAGAATAATTTTTGACTCCTCTCTTTCCGTCAGAGCCCACATTACTCTTACCAGCAAGGCCTTCATTCTAACTATTTCCTGGGCCTACAAAGCTCTGCCTGATTCCCCATATGGCTGACTCCCTTATCTCCATCAAGTCTTTAAATTGCTTCTCCCTGAATCCTACCCTGACTATCTTATTTACTATTATAACTTATCTTCTTACCATCCCAGCATACCTCACCTCTCTTACCCTGGCTACACCTTTTCTTTCTCCCATAGTCCCCACCACCTTTTAATATAATAACTTATTTAGTTCACAGTCTGTCTCCAACATCTTCAGTGTAAACTCCATAAGGAGGAAGAACTTTGTCAGTTATTCTTTATCCCAATTGCTTAAAACAATCTAGGTCATGTAACAGGTGCTCAGTAATATTTGCTGGGTGAATGAAAGGACAGGGCACTGTGATGCAGATGTTACGCTTTAAAGGAAATCAAGGTAACACACTTTCCAAGTTTTTAAACTGGTTGGAGGAAGAAGCTTTGTTCCTGTGGGGCCTTTCCAGGCCACCATGTGCAGCTACATAGCTCTCGGGCTGGGCCCATCATGTGGCAGAACGCATGATGTACACAGTGGTTTACAACAAATGCAGGGATGCTGGTTAACATTTATCTGTACACTACAGCTCTCTTCATCCAAATTTCAGTCTTTCCCCAAGTCCTCTTTTATGCTGACCGCTGGAAGTCATTTAGGCAGTCCTTAATAGCTGCTGGTAGGTCATCAACTGTTGTTAGGTGGGGACACTTCTCTTTCCCAGCACTAGGCAAACGTATCAAGCTCTGAGAAAGGCACACCTTGTCAGACCACGTCCAGGTCCCACCCACTGAACTGGTGGTCACGCTGTTCTCGCCCCAGTCGTCATGCTATGAACCTACATACTCCTCATGTGCAGGGACTTGGTGAGACATTCTATAGCGATCATTCTCAGTCATGACACAAGGCTAAACCAGGTTCTCTCTACTCTTTTAAGAAAGAAGAAATGTACTTTTTATTTAAAATTTTTACCTGTGAAATTCTAAGGCACAAGTACAACTATCTGAAAAACTGTATGGAATAGAGTAAAAATCAGAAGTTTTAACTGTGACATAATCTCCATTTGTCCCATAAAGGAACAGCAACTGTTTGAGCTCAGAGGGACTCTCATTCAACTGGAAACTTGTTAACGGTGGTGAGAAGTATGTTTCCTACTCCCTGGCTTCTATGTCTCCATCCCGCTCCCAAATCCACACTCAGGGTCTACACCACAGTCCTCTACACAGGTTGTGTTGTGGGCTGACTTCACATGTCAATTCTGATTCCTATTTTCTTTCTAGTCTTCACATCTTCACAAGAACCTTTTGGAAAGGTCTTCTATGACAAAAATGCTAGATTCTAAGTAAAAGTGACATGGAGCTAAAGCTATAAATACCTTCTCCCAAGGCCCATTCACAACTAATACCTCAAACTTGGAAGATTATACAGATGATTATAACCTTTTAATGGTCAGAGTAACTTAAACTAGGCAGGCACTGGGGAAGCCCTTTAAATTTAGTTGGTTCAGTCCTTTTCACAAGCTTTGGCGGTTGGTACTATTACTATGACCACCTGATGGACGAGGAAGCTGAAGCCTGCAGGATCCAGTGAGGCCCCGCACTGATCGGAGCTGAGCCTCAGATCCAGGCGGGAGGGCTCCAGATGCCGCTCCAGATGCCACTCCCGAGCCACTGTGCCCGGCTGCTGCTGCTTCACTGCGAACCCGACACCAGCTTTTAAGACAAAAGCATCTGTGCGGTCCAGAGCTGTGAGGGGGCAGAGGGAGGGAGAGGCTGCACCAAAATAAAGGGTCACCCATTATTCACTCAGGCTGGTTTGCTAACGCCACAGCAAGACAACAACGAATAAAGAAGTTCTATCCACACCTTCTTTTTCACTACAGTCCAAATGTCACCGGCCTCCTCACTTCACTACATATGCCACTATGGAATGGCTGCCCCTGGCTAAAGACATTTCTAGAAAGAAAACCTAGTGAACAGGTCAGAACAATTTCAGGTTTGTTAGGATGTCCTCTTCTGCAGGATGTGGACCACCCAGGAGCAGAAAACTGCAAGCAAGCCTAAAACCTACTGGACTAGAGGGAAAAAAAAATGTAAGCCATACAATCCATATACATTTTTGTCTTTGTTCAGATTCTGTGTGAATGGGAACTGTCTAAAATTGCACATCCACGAGCAAACATACCCTGTGTTCTTACCAAAAGCATTCCCAGACAGCCCCCAAATTACATCCTCCACCAGCAGGTCAGGCCACTGTGCTACCATCTCACCCCCTTCAAGTGGCTTTTCTTAATTCACAGAACACAGCCAATGATCTCCTCCTGCATCCTTCCGCCATTAACTATGCAGCACGGGCGTAAGTCCCTCAGGTGTTTGGGAGAGACGTGCCTGTCTCACATCGCACCTCAGGGATATCGCCCTCAGTCTGCCATCTGGCTGGGGTGACACTTTGCTTAGGACAACTGTAGACACCAAGATGGTGGCTCTCAGGGCCCATCCCTCCACCCAAGGAGTGTCCTGGGCTTACATCTCCCAGGTTGTAATGCCATCTGGCGATGGTATTCCAGCCTGCTTGACTTCTCAGATGCCCGCAGGCCACTATCCCCAGTACCAAAACGTCAGGTTCACCATTCAGAGACAGGAATATTTGAATAATATTTATAAACAGAAGTAATACAACAAAGTATTAGTTATAACATGAATCAAGGATTTCTGCCCAAGAACTGCCATCTTTCATTAATCTATACCTTTGACATCATTTTGCCCATTAAGGTTTTTCAATTTTTCAATGAAAATTTACGTAAAAGCCAAAACAGAATTTGGTTTTAGTGCCTGCCAGTTAGTTCTTTGGGTAATGGCTCCATTAATCTATTTATGCCATGTCTGGGAGGGCAGAGGTCATGTCACAATTGAGGCTTAGGAGCACTGGAGAACACTTTACTCTTTTCCAGACACCTAGAAATTTATGGCTGTGCTTGTAGAGATCATCATAAAACAGACTGCGTTTTTACCAATAACATACATTGACTGAGAACTTACGTATGTATGTATGTAGGACTTATGTACGTAGTATGTTTTTACCAATAACATACATTGAGGACTTATGTATGTAGGCCATTCTGAACAGTGGAGATAGAAATGTGAAAAAGACACAATGTGCACTCTTGCTTACGTTCTAGAAGAGTGATTCCCACACTTCTGGACTTCGCACACTAGTACAATTACCAGGAAAATTACTAGAAGGCCAATATTTTTATTTTGTTAATATAAGGACACTGAAAACCATCTCTTCCTTTCCTCATCATTTCATAAAAGGATATTTTTTTAAAAAGGATATTTTAACACAAAAACGGTGAAGGATGTAATCAGAATCAAAGACAGTTCTTTAAATGGAATACATTCAGCTCTATGAAATCTCACATTGTCCCTGTCTTTTCTTCTTTTTGCTGTGGACCGCTGGAGACCTCAGCAGAGAGGATGGACCAGGATTCATTCAAAGGCAGTAAATGCTGGGCAAGAGGCCCCTCTGAGGAGAGGGGAGAAGAGGGCAGAGGTGGCCTGTGTCAGGCTGGAGACACCTTTCTAAGAAACAAGTAATAGGCCTGAAGAGTAAGAAGGCTCTTTGGAATTCTCTGTCTCTTTGGAATCCAGAATCTAAACTTGTTTTCGCTGAACCTCATTTCAAAATTTAAAGAGTTGTGGACAAGCCAGAGTGGGCCCAACTTTGACATTTAATAACTCTGCTCTGATAGGCAGACCAGGAACTGGAGGGCCGAGGTTCACTGGTAATCAAAAGGGTTTTCGGATGGTACCACATGTCTTTGTTAGGCAGATTATTTCTACATGTCATCTTCATACATGATTAATAACAGAGGTTTTTAACCAACAAGATTTTCTGACGGGAAGGAGAAAAAAAGTGAAGGATCAGGTGTCAATTTTTTTTTTTAAAGTTTGTATTAATGCTCATACCATCTCCCCAGAAGAATCGTGTATGGTACTGATTTCCTACTAAAAACACTCCCAGGGAATTATAATTGGCAAGAAAAATACTATTCCAGGATCGGGGGTGGACAGCAGTGATAGAGCAACATAAAGAGAATTCTTTGGAAGACAATCAGAGCACAATTGTCATAAAAAGACTTTACAACTAAGGCCCCCAGAGGAAGTTTCTGTTAGAATTACTCAGAATTAATGACCCATCAATTACGAACTGTCTGATGCCCTTAAAAATATACAGAGAAACAATCTTTAAGAAAGATGCAGTTTCTCCCTTGGTGAAGCCTCCTGAAGTCTTTCTCAGCAATGATTCATGTTTATATGCAAATTACTTCACTGACAGTTTCTAAAGCCTTAACTCTCTAACAGTTAAAATGCATCCCAACAAAATAATTTATCCCTTCCTGTGAATTGGTGGTACAGTTTCCTTCTCATTCTGAGTGAGAAGCCTTTTTTTTTTTTTTGAGAAGCTATTTTTTAAACTACATGTAACCAGGAAGGATTTATGAAATATTTTCTTGATAAATTATTCATCTAACATGCAAAATTAAGAAAGAGCTTCTGTTTGACTATAACCAAATTATACTGATCATTCAAAATAAACTTCCAAGATAAATAAAATGCAGTGTGTAGCAGAGTAAAAGACAAGAGAAAAAAATCTAGTTTTTGAGCTATGAAATTTTTAGGAGAGTAAGCAAATTTCTTGCCTGCTGAAGTCTTAGTCTTAGGGTCCAGATAGTGTTAAGTAATTCCTCCACTAAAGCAGGTGTCTTTTCAACACAAAACCCTAAGGTTTGAGGTTGGCCTCAAAACTCTCAACACACAGCAACTTGTGCATTTTGGTTTGAAATTCTTAATACTGGCTTTGCATTCTCAAAGTTTATTTTAGATTTCATTGGTACTGGGGATTATCTTTTTAAAAAGAGAGTCATTCATGGGGGTGCCCAGGTGGCTCAGTCAGTTAAGTGTCCAACTCTTGATTTCAGCTCAGGTCATGATCCCGGGGTCCTGGGATCAAGTTCTGCATCAGGTTCCCTGCTCAGTGGGGAGACTGCTTTTCCTTCTGCCCCTCACCCCGCTTGTACGCTTGCCCTCTCTCTCTGAAATAAATAAAATCTTTTTTAAAAACTAAAAGATAAAAAAGAGAGTGAGTCCTGGATATTTAGTAAAGCTACTGGAAAGCCCATACATAGTAACGGAACTGGTAGCTCTGGCTGGCTGTGCTGGAGCGCAGTTCTTCATTCCTGGATGTAGATTACTTTCCAAGTGGCATCACAGCTTAGAATACGACCCATGCATTAAGCTCTTAAAGCAGAGTGCCTGCCCGAACTGCTCATGGAAATATTCAGAGCCATACTTAAGTGATTATTTGTTCATGGAAGCTGAACCTACATCATCCATGGCTCCATGATAATTTACGTCTGTAATTAAGTGGTTACCATGGCAAACCACTTTCCACATTTTATTTGCATATCAATGGCTGTATCTGAATTTTAAGAGAATTTGCAGTTTTCTTCTAGACCTTCCAACTGATTCTTTAAAAACCGATCCTGCTCCCTGGATTTACTCAAATCAATGCCTGCTTGGTCCACTTGCTTTTAGGGAGTAGTTTTTGATCTAATGATATGATTGAGTTCTCTGTTCCCTTTATATATAGTCATTTAGATACATATTTTTGCCTCTCTAGGGTACAGTTTATGAAACAATGACTCTAATATGGCTAGGAAGCAGAGATCTGAGTCTACAGGTCTTTGCAATTAATAGGCATCCCATAAAAGCTCCTTGAACTGGAATTTAATTCTGGCCTACTGTACAACATTTCTTCAGTTTTTACCAGGGGGTTATTAGGGGTTGATGAATTAGTAAATGTGTCATAATTGCTGGTATTCTAAAATAGATTCAGACATAGAACTGTTCGACCTGACTTCTGCGGGGAGACATTCTCTGTCTGGAGAGCCAGAAATGAAGAGCCTCCCTTTGACAGCCAGAAGCTTCCAGTGCTTTGTTCTAAGAAGGAAAAGCACAGGATGCTTCCTTTATTTTCCTCATGCTTTTTCTCTGAGGGGATTTTGAAGTTGGGCAATCGGGGTCACACTACCTTCTTGGACAAAGCCAGGTAAGTTTTTCAGGTGTAAAACTACAGGACAAGATCATTGCAAGAGTTAGGAATCTCTTCCTCTCTCACTGTGCTTTGCAAGCCCCTGTTCTTATTTTTCTCCTCTCCAGTGGCTGATCTTTCTGGCCCAGAGGTGAATGGGTAGAGCAAAGGATAAGTCAAAATACATGCTGAGACCAGGTGGAGTCGTTAATACAAAATACATGCTGAGACCGACTTGATGCTAAGGTTATTGTTCAGCCTATGAAAAACAGCAATGGCAATACCCAGTCCTAGACAGTGACCATGGCACCTTTCATCAGCCTATCCATACTCCCACATACGTTCTGATTTCTGACAAAGCAATTCTACAAGCAGCAAAGGCAAAACCCTCCACCTGTCTCCTCTCTCAGGTGCTGCTTTTATTCCTTGCCCTTTTTTTTGCATATTCTTCTCCTTCATCCTCCATCAGTGCTCACTTCCCAGAAAGCTGAGCCCGCACACAGCAGGTGGAGCCTTGACAACAGAGAGGGAGTCCCATGAGCACGCCCTCTCTCCCAGACCAGCAAAGGAAGAGTTCAGCCCCACAGTGATGTATCTGGTCAGACTGGTGAAGCAGCTTGCTGAGGCAATCCTGCTGGACTGAAACGGATAGAGACAGACAGGGCTACGGGGAGCAGAGAGCGTGAGAGCCAGGCAGACATAAAGAAGCAAACAAGCATAGGTTGAAGACTGAACAGACAGCAGCAGCCAGGCCCAGCAGCTCATGTGTTAGTCCAACCCTCATGGCAACCCCAGTGGAACAGTCCAAGCCAAAACAAGTCAGCCAAATCCTGAGCTCATTTTAATGGCTTCTGTCCCAAACCTGAGTCACTGGGGATTCCATGGGCTTCTAAGAGAGCCCTACATGCATTTCTAAAAACAAACTGCCTGATGCTGTCATGGAAAACCTGGATCTTTGCATTCTATGGTTTCATTATGGATTACATCCAGGTCACAACCTAAGGAAGACAGCTGGCAGCGACGACCCTGCTGGCCAGTTACCCAGCTTTTGTAATGAATCCCAGAGGGCTCCGGACTTATGCGTGTTTCTGGCTCTGCCAAGTTCTGGGCAAGTCTTCACCTCATGAAGACCAATCAGCCTGTGATTTAGTCTGTGGAGCGAGCCTGCAAAACCACCTGCAGTCAAGGCTCAATGGTGAGGAGCTGCCTCCAGTAAGGAAAGAAATGAGAGACTGTGTGTGTCAGGCGGAAGAGCAGTGAGAGGAAGTTCTTGGTTTTCCTTTCAACTCAACTGCTATCTTCTGCTTTAAAAACAAAATGCCCCAGGGACACCCACAGTCCCCCCAAAGCCACTCAGCCCCAACACAAGCAGGCTATGAAGGGGCCAGGAATGGCCCTATACAACATAGTGATGCTTGATACCCAGCAGAACAAGCTCAGTTCCAAAGACTAGAAGAGAAACCACTCTTCCTTAAAATGTGGCAATTCTAGGAAACAAAAAAAAATACCAAGTCCTGCCAAGGAAGCTGATAAACTTTAATAACCACAAAGCTGCCCCTTACTATTTACTGTGTGCCAACTACTATGCTTAAACCTTCCTTCTCATGTAAGATCTTCTTCAATCCACAAAACAACCCTGAGGTATGTATTATACATCATCATGCCCATTTTACAAGTGAGAAAAGAGGTTCAGAGAAGTGAGGTCAATTACCGGCTGCTTCACAGCCACCGGAAGGGTAGGTCAGGGCTGATGCCGAGGCAGTTGAGGCCTGACCTCTCACTGCTGCCGAGAGAGAGAAGTACTGAACTCCAAAGGCGTCTGTGCTAAGTATTTAGAAAATGTAAGAGGGGCGCCCACCAGTAGGCTAGATCTTGAAGGCAAATCCCATATCTGGGTTAACAGTCAAAAGTTGTATCTTCTTATTATTTTTAAGTAATCTAGATTCTGAGAGTTCCACTGAAGTAGCAAATTCTTTCATACCCACTTCTAAAATCAAAATACCCAGATTTGGATAATTTATGTTACACTTTCTGTAGGCAATGAGGCTACACAAACCCAAGGCCTATTCACTCTTTAAAATTAGTTGTACTAATCGGGGCGTCTGGGTGGCTCAGTGGGTTAAGCCTCTGCCTTCGGCTCAGGTCATGATCCCGGGGTCCTGGGATCAAGCCCCACATCGGGCTCTCTGCTCAGCGGGGAGCCTGCTTACTCCTCCCCCTCTCTGTGATCTCTGTCAAATAAATAAATTTTAAAAATCTTAAAAAAAAAAAAAAAGTTGTACTAAGGAATGTGCTTACAGTATCTTGTAATTTTTCATCCAGTTATTTTACAAAAGTGTTACTTTTGCCAAAATGAAAGTTTTAAGAGCAAACACGGTCTGAGTGTATTTCCAAAGAATGCTCTTGTTGCACTGGCAACAGTTCCTTTCTCAACATTTGTTCCGAGAGATCCAGAGCTGAGAACCGGGGGGGGGGGAGACACTGATGCTCACAGCTGCACAGAGTCCTTGGCTGAGGCTGGGGCCACCCAGATGCTATTACATATTGGCCGACAGGAGAGAAAGCAAGTCAGCTATTTCAGACACTGGTGGGGCAACTTTCTCAGCCATAGATTCAAGGACCATGGCAGCCATTTATGTTGGTCTGCACTGCCCAGTACAGGTCTCCATTCGGAGAGAAAGAGCCCACTAAGCAACCCTTACAGATGCACCCCCCCCCCCAAACCATGAGGGAGTCACTGCGTAGTCAGTCTCACCCATGATTTCTGCTTGAGGGGGACGCCGCTAGGCTGGGCGGAGAAACTACTTCTTCTTGTACTTCCGTTCTTACCCTCAGATGAGTGGGCTCCAGAGAGGGGGTCTGACTACATAGGAATCTCTATCTCTTGCTAATTCAAAATTTTAAGTAATCTCAGACTTTTTGGGATGCTGTATGTATTCACATGGAACATAAGTGAGGGGGTGGGGAGAAAGGTCTCTTAGAAAATCTAGACTTGGGGGCGCCTGGGTGGCTCAGTGGGTTAAGCCTCTTCTTCGGCTCAGGTCATGATCCCGGGGTCCTGGGATCGAGCCCCGCATCGGGCTCTCTGCTCAGTGGGGGGCCTGCTTCCTCCTCTCTCTCTGCCTGCCTCTCTGCCTGCTTGTGATCTCTCTCTGTCAGAAAGAAAGAAAGAAAGAAAGAAAGAAAGAAAGAAAGAAAGAAAGAAAGAAAGAAAGAAAAGAAAAGAAAAGAAAAGGAAAGAAAGAAAATCTAGACTTGGGATGGATAGGTGACCAACAGACTAACACCTCAGGTATGCTACTATTTTCTTCTTTTCAACCCTTCTTCCCAGAGGTCTGATAGAGAGAGAGAGAGAGAGAGAGGTAGGTAGGTAGGTGAGGAATAATTCATTGGAGTGTATGAATAATTTCTACGACATGTACTGATCTTTGTGCCAAATGAACACTCTTGTCATTTATGTGAAACAGCAAACAAGAGCACCAAAAGATTTGCTGGACTAATCTTCATTCTTTGAGACTGAGTTCACTGGACTAACATTTATTAAAAACTGCGTGGGGGCGCCTGGGTGGCTCAGTTGGTTAAACATCTGACTCTTGAGTTCGGCTCTGGTTATGATCTCACAGTCAAGGGATTGAGCCCCATGATGGGCTACATGCTGGGCCTGGAGCCTGCTTCGGATTCTCTCCCTCCCTCTCCCTTTGTGCCCCCCCCCCTTCAAAACCTGCATGTAAATAGTAAGACTGAAAGGGTATCTGTAAGTTGCTTCTGAATGACTGTAAAAGACAGCTTTAGGTGTTATGGCCCAAGATGCCCCATTCGGGCTATAGACGGCTACAAGTGCTAGAAGGCACTAAGTTTCTCAAGATGAAAAGCATTCTTAGGGATGAGAAACCAGGAGTTTTGCCTGCATACCAGAACTTTGATAGTAAATTTCTTTGTAAAGGCATGAAACACCAAGAACGAGGACATATACACAGTAAAGAAAAATTACACAGAAATCCACTTCTCTTGTCAACCAGGGCTCTTTGATGGGATTAATAAACTGTGCACACTGCCTTCTCTCCAACCACCTGTTTTTTCTGGCTTTTCAGAAGCCTTTGGTAGTACTTCTCAGCAGAAGTTTTGCTATGCGCACAGCATATATACACATTCCTCTGAGGCACTGTGTGTCTCAGTGCAATAAAGTAGGGGCATTTCTCTGACAAGGAAAAGATGTATCTTACTTAACGTATCTGGGAGGTAAAATGCCAAGCTGAAGGGGATAAACTTCAGACTTCAGAATAAAAAAGGGGATAATGAGCTTCACAGAATTAAAATCTAAAGTAAAAAAAAAAAATCTAAGGTAAGATTATATTTTCCAATCCCCCTATTTTTCAGTTGAGAAATGACAAGGCCCAAAAAGGTGGCATATTTATCTCAAGCAAAACTGAAAATCAGAATCCTGACTTCAAAATTCTGTGAATGCCTAGGACTGCCCAAGTCCTTCATCATCTGGCTATTCCTCTCAGAGAGACGGGGGCCCCAGAGGACATCCCGCATGCACACCGGTCAGGGCTGTGCAGCAGGCCCTCTCTCTCTCTTCTCTAGGCCCTTATCCACCAATCACCACCACGTATATATGGGGGCTCCCCGAAGACTGGACGAACAGAAAACATTATCTTATCAGCTGTTTGGAAAAGAACTTGTTTGATCTGCTGATTTGGAAGCCAGCCCTGCTGAGCTCAAGAGTTTGCTATTAGGCAGACACAGTGACTTCACTTGGGGTCTGTTTCCTTACAGCCCTGGACACCAGGCTCAGGGCTTTTCTTCACTGTCAAAGAGTCCCACGCATAAGGCTTTAGCATTTGCTGAGGGATGAGTGGCCTGTGGCCTTCAGTTAGGGTTTGTGGGTGGATTACCGTTCTCCTGGTAGAGTTCAGATTAACAAATACCTTGGTTCTAATTGTTTAAAAAGCTATTTTCCCCCCTGAAAAATCAAAGTGAGAGTCTATTCCTTTAGTTTCTTGAGCGTATCTTGAAACTGCAGCGTCGCTGTCTATGTGTGCATACTTCTGCCATCCAGAACAAATCCCTTGAGCCCATACAGACTGACTGATGACCTCTTGGTTCAGGATCCACCTTCCAAACCCACAGGGGAAAGTCTATGAAAGCGCTGAGGTGCACGGAAGTTATCCTGCGCCTCCCCGCCTCCCCTCAGGATCATTGTGAAGGGTGCATACTCTCCTTTCCACCAATTTCTAACAAGCTCATTAGTGAGAAATTGCCTGAAAGTGGAGCAGTTAGTTTGTATTTTCTGATGTGAATGCACAGAACATTCTGTCAGACTACAGGAGACAGACAATTTAAACCAGAACACTATTAAACACAGAACAGCTGATACTAATTCCTTCCCAGCCTGCTTCTTCCTCTCCCAAAGCTGAAATCATTCTGTGGTTGGGATGGGACCGAGCACCCGGCGGACCCACTGCCTGAGACAGAAGGCCCCACACTCGCATATCTTCCTTCTTAGCACAGGGTGCCTGCTGCAGGGGGGGCCTCTCTCACCCGAATTTCCTCAATGGGATGCACTGACGGGGAAAGCATCCTTTTAATTTAATGGTAAAAGCCGCCCCCCCAAAAAAGGTAGGAGTAGTTACTCTAACAAAACCCAATAACTTTGAACACAAGGAAATAAGCAATGACGAGGAACATGGGAGAGAAAGAACAGGCGACAGTACAACAGGGAAAAGGAGCAAAGCCAGTCTGACTGGACAGGAGCCGGCTCTTCCCAACCGGCAGGGAACCAGGGGCAGGGGGCGCGCCGCACACGCAGGGTAGGGCCCTGGTCCCGGTCCCTCTCCCGCACGCTTACCTGCGATCCCTTGCAGCAGCCCGCACACGTTGAAAATACTTTTCTTCATGATGCTCTGCACACACATGGTGAAGACGGACACCAAGGCCACAGTGCAGAGAATGAAGATGCCCACGGCCAAGAAGATAGCGGTGGCCTGCCAGAAGCCGCTGGCGATCTCGCCGAAGCTCTCGGCGTAGGGCCCGCACAGCGTCTCCCGCTGCCCGTGCTGCGCGCCGGGGTTGCGGATGCAGCGGGCGTAGATGCCCAGGGTCGGGTGGTAGGGCTCCGACGGGCCTCCGCTCCGCTCGTCCGGCTCGGCGCCACTGCGACTCTTGGCTTTGCCGATGAGCCAGTCGGCGCTCATGAAGGCGATGAGCTCTGCGAAAGCCACCACAATACTCAGGAGGGTCCAGAGCATGGAGCGACAGGTGACAATAACATGACACATATTGATGTTGCAGACGGAGAAGTCCGACTCCACGGGGTGAACAGTAACAGCCGGCGGTGGGGAAGGAGGCTCAGGCGGCCTCAGGAAGCAGTCGCTGCTCCGGGCGCTCGCTCCCGCAGCCGGGGGCTCCTCCTGGCCGGCCTCTGGCAGCGCGGTCCCGGGCCGTCATGCTGCCATGTCCGAGCTCCGAGCGCGACCTCACCTACGGGAGGGAAGGGAGGAGGGCGGTGAGCGGCGGCCAGGCTCCGCCCCTCAGCGCGGCCGCCGGGAGCGCGGGATCCCCAAAGCCAAGTGTGCGGCGGACAGGGCTGCTCCCCGCCCTCCCCAGCCCGGGCCGCCACTCCCTGTCCCAGGGAAGCGAGCGGGTCCCGGTGTCGGAGCAGATGGCCGCCCTTCGCAGCACCAGTCCCGGTTGCCTTTGTTCCGACTTCTCCCTTCCCGAGCCCTTATCTGCCGCCGGCCGGGGTGGGGGGTCCTGCACCCGCCCCAGGCGCACCCTTTGGCCCTGGAGCTCCTGCCTCCGCACTCTTGGGACCTGGGACCGGGCTCCCCCTCCAGCATCTCTTACTAGAAAAGGTCAACACCGCGGAGATCCAGATACATCTAGAGAGGGCTGGCAATGAACCCTGCCAGCAGACGGGCTCTGGTTTTATAAAGCTCACAGGGACTCTCTGCCTGCTGTCTTGGTACTAGATGAAGTCAGTCTTGAAAAACGCGCACCAAAAGCTTTTGTTTAGAGAGCGAGCATGCAGCAACACCCACTTTTATTGCCTGGGAATCAAATTAGTAGCAGAGACCCAAGAATGAGGGTTTGCTTCATAGGTAAATGAGAATATAAAAGTAAACACTGCCATGAAAAATAACAACACACTGTTCCCCAAACGTATTTTTATTCATTTCTCACAGGGTGATTTCTGGACCAAAAAACTACACTAATTAAAACTCAAAGAAGAAAAAATAAGAAAACCTTGAAGAGTTCATGACTTACTCACTTGGGGAAATCATTCAAAACAGAGGCATTAATGACCACTGACTAAGTATCATCATTACCACAGAGTAGACTTGCGGACAACAGAAACTCGCCTAGGAAGAATGCACTCCTTGAACCATCCCAATTCAGCCCATGTGCCTCTGCCTGAGCCTCCCTTCACCCTAGGTCTGCAACTCAACATGCCCATTGTTTCTGGTCTCACAAGGGCTCATTCTCTTCCCAGGGACAAATGGCTTCATTACCAGAGGGCTTTGCTCTAACAGCTCAAACCTCCTTGAGAGGGGACTGAGCCCTGAAACAGGGGTACCGTGCTCCTCGGCTGTCCCATCTGCTGTCCCTTCTTCAAGGTCAGGAAGAATCACACAGTTCACATCTGACATCTGGGCACAAAGCTGTGCTGTGAATGACTGGACACTGTTAACTGAGGTCGTGTCAAGCTCATGAGAACCACAAAGAGCCCCCTGGTGCGCTGGCAGTGAGGTGGGGCAGGGAGTTATTGAAGAGGAAGGGCAGTGGGGAAATAAGGAAGCCCAGAGTCAAAGCTTCATCACCACTCTAGTTGACATGCCAGCGAGAGATTATTATTAATCTCATAAAACATGGCACATTCAAAAGTCCTCACATCATTATAGTTACCCAAGATGCTGTTTTAGGAAATTACCTAACGTAGCACTAAGGACATAGGCCCTTCATAATCGTCAGTGTGCATGTATGCGTGCGTGCGTGTGGGCATGTCCCTGTGTGTGTGTGGAGTGCAGCTCTGCTGAGCACTGGTGAAGGGAGAAGTGGGTTCCACTCTAAGAGTTTTGGGTCCTGTCGGGTCTGGGTTCCAAGCCCAGCTCCACCACGCACTGGCCAAGCGGACGCCTCAGCTTCCTCACCTAACCCCATGACAAGAGGTAGGTATCCTGCTTCACAGCGTTGCTTCGAGAAACTATCACGAATCTGTCAGAGGACCTCGGTGTCTGGCAGAGTCAGCGCTCAATAACTATCACCTCCTTTCCCTCAGAAGCCTTTCCCTGAACCCGGAGGACACGGGTCAGACAACAGTGTGACGGCCAGAAGCCGCGGCAGGTGACAGAAACTTGGCCATTACATGCAGACAAACATTGAGCAGGTGCTATGTAGAGATGGGTGACGTCACTTGTGTCAGCCTCCCAGGTGAGCTTCACGGGTGGGTCCTGGTCTTACTTCCCACTTCCTCGCCGCCTACCCCGCTGCCAAACTCAACTGTGAAATGAGCACTAGGCCAGAAGGAGAACCTACTCACTCTTGCTCATCTCACCCCCACTCAACCCCAAATACCACCAACCAGAAATGCCTTTTGAGAAAAGAGTTACCAGTACAAAAAAGCTTTGGAAGAGACTGTTTAGCCTGAGATGATCATTCCGAATGAGAACAATTAACAAGCCAGTGATGACTCCCACGGGGTCCCACATGGCGTGCCCACCTGCCTGCCCACCAGGCTCGCACCCACCTGGAACCGGGCAGTGGAAGGTCAGCCCGTGAGAAGAAGATGGGGCTTCTACAAAGTCTTTTCATTGATTAGAAAACCAGTTCCCCGATGTACTAGCCGATCTCGATCCCTGCTCCTCTTCTGTTTAATGGACAGTTTTCGACATGAACAGAAAACTTCTGTGTGTTTGCGCTCATATGGAGCCTCAGGGCTCTGCTACAACCTCTCAGGTGATCGGAAGCTTAATGAGCACGTCATGTGTCCACTGTCCTGGGCAGCAAGCTCGGCTCAGAGTCAGGCCTGCAGTCAGGTCGCCACTTATGAGGACAAAGGATGTGAAACTTCAGGAGGACGGAAGGTGGCACATTGAGGCTGAGCAAAATGGTCCACGCCAAATCTAGGGCAGGATTATTCAGGGAGCCAAGTGCTTAAGTTCACAAAACATAGTTCTCTGTCCGTCTGTGCTAAAACGATCCCCCCTCTACCGCACCAAATTCTCACATCCATCTGTGGCTGGAAGGAGGCTTTTATTTGCCTGTTTGGAAAAGGGAGATAACATGCTTTGCTCTTTCCAGCCTAATAGTTTGCTAATAATTACTACAAGTGGAATGGCCATACTACCTTTCCTGGGGATCCGAGAAAAGTCCTCAGATCGACAGGACAAGAAATGCATCAATGGGCTTCATCAGGCGCCTGTGCTCTGTAGAGTGCCCCCATATGGCCAAGTCACATGTGCAAGGACAGAATCCTGCTGGCACAACATCCATATCAAAGAGGACACAGATCCTCATGACAGATGTTGTGAACCGTGGGGATCCCGGCACAGGGCTCATCACACCGCCGCCGCCGTCCCCCTGACTCCCTGCCTCTTCACAACTCACTCGATAAGACCAGGCCCTCGCTGACATTCCATGCAGAGGTATTCTCTCCACGGGCCACGACGTACACTTCCACTCCAGCACAGCGGACTTTACTGTCATTTCCCTGACTGTGGGTCATCTGGACAGTCCTCTGACTTTCAGAAAATGATGCTAGGATTCTCACAATGGTCCGCCATCAGAATGCAGAGCAAGGGGCGACTGACAAATGGCTGGTCTCCTGCAAGCCCTCCTGTTTAAACAAGGGGGCAGGTAGGAGGCTGAGCTCAGCTGCGTTTGTCGCTTCCATCACAGGGGCCTATCTTTGGCAGCTTCCTGATGTCAGCGCGCAGGGAAGGAGATGCAGGGGGAACACCACCACCCGGGGCCAGGTGGCCGGGAGATGACCGCAGCAGACACCAAGGAGCAGAGGCGCGCTGAGGACCTTGCTCCGGCGTGTCACAAGCTAGGCCGAGTGTGCTGCCAGCACTGGAGCCGCGAAGCCCGGGAATAAAGCCGTACCAGAGTTTTCAAGGACTCAAGCCTGCTTCTTCACCTTGGTTGTCTTTTTCTTTCTTTCTTTCTTTCTTTTTTTTAAAGATTTTATTTATTTATTTGACAGAGAGAGAGGGAGAGGTCACAAGCAGGCAGAGAGGCAGGCAGAGAGAGAGGGGGAAGCAGGCTCCCCGCTGAGCAGAGAGCCTGATGCGGGGCTCGATCCCAGGACCCTGAGATCATGACCTGAGCCACCCAGGTGCCCCTCTTTTTCTACTTTACTACGAAAACTGGCAAAGATACAAGTTGAACAGTCCCTGAACATTCAGCTGCGACGCTCGTATCCAGCCTCATGCTAATACTCAGACGTTTGCTTCTGAATCACATGAAAACGAGTCACAGATGTCTTGACACTTCAGCCCTAAATCCTTAGCATACACCTCCTAAAAATAAAGCCATTTTCCTACATGACCACAATAAAATTAACACGCCCCAAAAACCTGACAATACCTTCCTTCTATCCAAAGCCTGGTCCACACTCAAATGTCCCTATCCTGCCCCATTTTCTATAGTTTTTTCTTAAAAGCGTGACTCAGTCAAGGCTCATGCATTGCATTTGGTTTTGTATCTTGTTTCTTTAGTAAAAAACAATCCTTTCACCCTGAACTCTGTTTGCATTTTTTCCCTTGACACAGAGACATGTTTTTGAAGATACCAGGGCCAGCTGCCTTGCAGAACACCCAACAACCTGGATTTGTCCATTTCCTCCTGATGTCCTTTAAAGTGTTCTCTATGCCCTGCTTTACAGAAACGAGGGTAAATCTAGAGGCTAGTTTAGATTCAGCTTAAATAGTTTTGGTGAGACTCCACTGCGGATGATGCTGTTTATTCCACTGCCTCACATCTGGGAGGAGTAACACTGAGCACACATCAGAATCAGAGTGATTATATACATATGGAGACATACACAAATACGTATATGTGTACATGTATTAATGTGTATGTATTTTATGTATAGACAGAGACAGACAACTCTGTGGCCCTGAAGAATCAGAATTTTGGTGAGGGAGCATGCAGGAGGCCTGCTGGGCAGGGCTCCGTGTGTTTGGAAGAGCTTCCTGGGAGTTTTGCTGGCAATGTTGAGAAGCCCTGTCCTAAGCCGTGTCTGGGAAGTTTAAAAAGTCCTTTACCAAAGGGATCGTACGTCTAAGGAATATCTGCTGTCTTTCTTTGAAATGGAATCACATTTTACATAGGAGAGCTGAAAGCACAGACAGCTCTGCAGGCCTGGGGAGCAGGACAGAGCCTTACAGAGAGGCCGCCCCTTCCAGGAGGACTGACTGGAGCCTGGGGATGTCCTGATGAGAAGGAGGGGCCATCTTTCCACTGATTTCAGAGTGCCCCCTTTCCAGAAAGGATGGCTCTGGGCTCCTGCCGCCTCCCTGGGACCTTGCCCTCGCCCAGTCTGTGGGGGGCAGCGGGCACTGGCGATACTGCACTGGGCAAAGGGCACTACATGGTGTGAGCTGGGATGGCGGGGTTTTAAGAACTTTAAAAACAGACTCCAGATCAAGCGTCAGCTCTACCACTGAACAGCTGTGCGTCCTTGGGCAGGCTATCTACATTGCACCTTGGCCCGCCTCAGTTTCCTCCTCTGCAAAAAAAGGGCAGCAATATCTTCTTCCCAAGGCTGCCGGGAGGAATAAAGGCGAGAGCATACGCAGAGTGGTCAGCAGAGCCTCCTGTTCACTGTGCTCCACATACCTTAGCTATTACCAATCATTATTAGAGGGCTTAATGATAACTTAACACATTAATTATCATCTCAATCATGTGGTCATATGACTAATGAATGTGCTACAGTGACCCATGTGGCCCGAATGACCAGCACGCTTCCGAGCAGACTGCATTTTGCGCCCATGTCACTGGTGCTTTCTGTGGCAGCATGGTCTCCATCCCAGGATCTTCTGGAAGCACAAGAGGATTAGGTGAGTAGAATTTATGTGCTTTTTGCCTTCCAAGGGCTGGAAAGACCCTCCAGGAGGCTGATTCTTGAAGTGTGGTCCCTGGACCACCCCCATCTCCTAGAGGGAGATGCAGGCCATCTGTTTTAAAAAACATTCAGTCCCTGGTCCCCATATGCTGCATCAAACTTTCTGGAGGTGTTGCCAGCAACTGTGTTTTTAACAAGCCCCCCAGAGATTCTCTCACAGTGATGTCTGAGACCGGGTCATGGCAGGGTGCGGGGGTGGGGGGGCAGGGGAAGCCTCACACTCGGGGAGGTCGCTGGCCCTGGCAATGACTTGGAGCTGGGGAGAGGGCCAAGGAGAAGAGGCAAGGCGTGGGGCGGGGGGGCTTGCCCAGCTCAGGAGGACAGACCCAGACCACCTGTCCTCAGCACAGCTCCTGAAGTCACGGAAGTCACCAAGACCAATGAATCTGCAGGGACCCAAGCTGCTTCCCCACTCACATGCTGTCCAGTGGTCCTTGCAGAACATCCAAGAGCTCAAGCGTCTGGGGCCTTCTCTGCAGAGCCCACCAGGTTGGTCCAGAAAGCTCAGCACCTTACATGACTTTCCAAAAAATCACCTACCAAAGGAGGTTTTGAGAACTCTCATTTGCCCTGACCACCCCCTCAAACACACGGCCCATGGAAATGTGATCCTCTTGACAATATTTAAGAAGCGGTCCCACTGCACTAATCTTCACACTGTCCTTGGAGTTCCAGTCTCCGCATGCTCACATCCTCCCGCTCACGGCCGCAATTCCTTCCTCGCTCCCTCCCCATCTCTGGTCTGACTCCACCCGGGGAAACTCTTGCCCTGGCTCTCAACCAGGACAATTCTGCCCCCTCCCTCTTGCAGGGGAAAGTGGTGAGGTGTGGAGATATTCCGGGCTTGTCACAACTTGGGATGGGAGGGGGGTGTGTGCTGCTGGCAGCTAGTGGGTCAAGGATGCCACTGACTGGCCTGCGGGGCATGGGCCAGCAGCCACTGAGAGGCAATGACAGCAGTGTTTATGGTGAGAACCCCTTTCTGGAGGTTCCTGTACAGAGCAGGCTTGACATTTGTAGGTGCAACATAAAACAGATTGCAAAAGCCACTGCTTTTTACGAAGATCTAATGAGTAAGCCAAGTTCTACAATCTGGATGGACATTCACAGTATTTACTACATTAAGTAGTAATATTTTAAGTACATTAAGTAGTAAAATTTTTAGTCATTTTTCTGAATTTCTGTTTAAGGTCCACACTAGTTTGTGTGTCCCAAGATGGCGAGCTGACAGGATGTGGATCCCAACTTGCCGGAGTGAACACACTCAGGAGAGTGCCCTTGACCCTGCCTCTTCAGGGGCCCTGACAGTCTGTTTGGATCACCACACAAGTCAGCTACTGTTTCCAGGCATCTCTCTCCTGCAAATGGCAGAATGGGGCTCTCAGGAGATTAAGCGTAGGAGGTCAACCGCTGCCGTCTTTTCCTCCCTGAGGGTCTTACACTACCGCAGACAACTGCAAGTCCGGCCACAGGGCCTTTAATTCTCTCAACCTCCCCCCCTCCAGAGCTGGGCTGTCCACACGGGTGGCCTTGGCCACTCCAAGCGCCGGGAAACCTCAAGGACCTTCCCAAGCAGACCTAGGGAACGTGCAGGCATCTGGTTACCACCTCACCCCAGCCTGGCTCCCCCTACCAGACGTCTTCCTCTCCGGCTGACCCGCTTAGCAGTGTCTGGTGCCTGACGGCCCCTCCAGGGCAGCAAGGGCCCACCTCCGAAAGCAACTGAACCAGCCTTTTCTTTTCCAGGCTGGGAGCACCCAGTGAGCTTGTGCTCACTGTCAAGTGTGTCCTTTAATTCCCTGCTCCTCACAACTCCTTCGTGATGCCCACTCTCGCTTCTCCTGTGTCTAATCCATCTGCTTGCTAAGCACCATTTCTAAAGGCGCCATTTTGGCACTTCCTCCCTGAGACAGCAGCAGCCAGAGGGAGCAGGTGCACTTGTCTGGTCCTGTTCTCTACAGGACTCCTTCTTTAGGATTTCTGAAGCCCATATACCTTAGTTCTTATTTTATTCCTTGTAAAAACCTCACCATCTAAAAATCTTTAGAAAGCGCGTCTTTCTTTATGGGTCTTCAACTCCGTCAAACAGGAGGGACTGAAGAATCCGTCTCCCAGGTAGATGCTCATGTCTGATCTCGCGCACACGCTGTAAGCCAGGGGCCGTCCGCCTGTGCCCTCCACATACTGTGAGGTCTGCTTGTCTTTGGTTTGTTTCAGTGGAATTAGATCTTGAACTTCAAGGGTTGCCTTTTTTTTTTCTTTTTTAAAGATTTTATTCATTTATTTGTTAGAGAGAGCGAGCACAGGCAGACAGAGAGGCAGGCAGAGGCAGAGGGAGAAGCAGGCTCCCCGCTGAGCAAGGAGCCCGATGTGGGACTCGATCCCAGGACGCTGGGATCATGACCTGAGCCGAAGGCAGCCGCCCAACCAACTGAGCCACCCAGGCGTCCCCAAGGGTTGCCTTTTAATGTCACTGTTTTATATCATTTTAAACTAAAGGTGTTTCTCAAGTTCATAATGAATTCTGTGACCCAGGCAAAATGTAAGCCTTAAAGTAAGCTTTGTGAGTTTTCTCAGGATCAATAAGGAAGTAGAGTGTTTCAATGGAGAAAAGTAACAAAGGATGGAAAACAAATAACTTAGAAGAACTTATGCATAAAAATCAAGAAATATAACTTCCTTCTTCATGAACACCCAATGAACACCAGAGACTCCAAATGCCCTCTGTTTAAGCGCCTCAACTCTGAGAATAAATAACCCTTAGCAAACAGGCTTCTGGCTTGTCTAAGTGGACAGCTGGGCAGCCTCTCCCAGCACGGGGGAGCACGACGTTCATTCTCACAGCAACTGCAGGCTTTCTAGTCCCTTCTGTACAGAGGCAGAAAGAATCACTGCTGTTCATGAGACACAATGCCATCAGTTAGGTTCCCTTCCAACAGCTTGAGAAAAACCAAACATGATAAACGGAAAGGATATGCCATCTGTTATTTCTGAGTCTCTCACACAAACCCAGAAAACCCAAGAATCAACTAGAACAAGAGTCCCATTCTGACTGGAAGCTTCTGTGGAAGCTTTTGTTGAAGACTGTATTATTCTTTCCAATACACTCTGTCTGTCCTTGGAGGAGGGCCCTATTTTCCTGCCCCACCCCCACGAAGCCCCACCAGAGCACTGCTTCGGCAAACCACTGTGAGAAGTGACACATGCCACCTCTAAGCAGAAGACTTTAGGAGCTGGTGCCTTGGTCTCCAGCTCGCTTACCTCTCTCCTGAGATCAAAAACCGATCAGACAGAGGCCTCCCCAGCAGCCTGGGCCCCTGACAGCATGAAGCATGGGCCCTTGATCCTTGATACACAGGCAGTGTGGGCCCCAAACCAACCCTGTTGTTGCCAGTGCTGAGATGGGAGGGGCGTGCTCTTGCTGGAATCCCAGTAGTTGCCTGTCCCAGCTCTCTTGGGGTCAGGTTCAATTCCATTTCACCATCCTCTACCATACGCATGGCAAAGAACTTCTGGCAGTTAAACAATTAGAAATGAGAAACATTAAAGCTTGGCCACTGTCTCAGGAGTGCTCACTGTACAATTCAGCAAGGTGAGCTACTCCAATACGGGATTTGCTCTTACTGTATTTATTTTAGGTTAATAAATGGAAGTACTAAGAAGAAAGAAAAATTCCCTTGTGAATAAATGAGGACATTTATAAAGTGACTCAGAGGACCAGCTTGAAGACTCGTCACATCAGGCGCTTCCCCAAGGTCTCTTACCAAAGAGCCCTGAGTCACTTGGCACTGCCTCAGCGTTCCCTTCTCTGCTTCTATTTCTTCCGCCTAGGGGGATGGCTCCAGCCACCTCCTTGCAGCCACCAGCCAAGACAAGGGCTAGTCTGCTCCCTTCAAGCAGGAGAGCTCTGTGCAGAGCCTGAGGGGGAAGCTGGGCCGGAGGGCCCTCAGGAGAGCCCTGCAGGAGTGGCCCAAACCAGGGCACAGGGCTGCTGGGGGGCTGGTGTGCACCCTACATCAGGGCAGGTATCTCCAAAGAACTGGAAGCCACAGGGCTGGTGTGAGGCTATCAACTGACACATGAGACAAGAGATCCTTGAGGAGATCAGAGGGTAGGACTGAGACCCTGAGCTACCGCTGCTGAACAAGAGGTCAAGGCTGCCCAGGATGCAGAGCTGTGAAAGGCAAAAGAGAGAGAGAGAGAGAGAGAGGATCAGGGAGGCATAAGGTGGACATAGTGAGTCCCCAGGGGACAAAGAGCCATGACCACACTTGACATTTTTTCAGGTAATCTCTCCCATGAGAATCAGAATATTCCTCCTAGGAACGCGGCCATTCTGGAGATGGTATGAGGGTGAAAACCAGTGGCTTCCATGAGGAAGATTTCTAACTCCTGAGAATATCTGTCATTTAAAAATGAAGTTTTTAATATTTCACTACTGCCTCTTTTTGAACCAAGTCTTTTTTTAAGTAGGAATATGGTATCATTTTATGAACTCAGGAATAAGTGCCAGACAAAAACGTTAATCTGGAAACAGTCACTGGTAGTTAAAAACCAGCAAAAACAGTTCTTTCCTTGCACCTCCCACCCTCCCACTGGCACTGAAAATCTCACCCATTAGTGTTATTAACACAAGAAAACCAGGTTGGTTAATGTTCAAGCTGGACCTTGGTGCCAAGGTTCTACCAGCCATTAAGGAGGTGATGGTGTGAGCCGAAGTGCCACAGAAACCCACTCACAGAGGCCAAGGGAGATAGCGCAGGTGCACGACTCAGAGAAAGGGCTCCCACCTGTGGACCGAAAATTCACCCAGAAACCCCTTGAAACAAGCCCATCACAGCACTACCAGCTGCCATCTGGTCTGTGCGCAAAGCCCTCAGCAGAGTGATGCTACTTCTAATTAACCCACTAAAAGATATTATCAGTGAACTGGGCCTAAAGATGCAAGACAACCCACATCCTTAAAAACCAAGAGGATAATCTGGGATTTACCCAAAGACCAAGACAATGCTAGTTACTGCTCACCTTTTCCTTTTCAGATCTTTTCTATTCTCACTGAAGTTACTTCTGTTGGTATTGCTAAACAGCAGTGGAATTTTAAAAAGTTTTTGAAAGAGTTGAAGGAAAAGGCCAAAGTCTAGTGTAGACCACGCTCATATTTCCGAGAGCATCACCGAAAGGCTCACACTCGTTTTTTATTACTTCACTCACATTGACACTGGCTTTCTGCAGCTGAAGATACAACCTGCAGCCCATGGTCTGAACTCCTGTCCGCCCCCCCCGCCACCCCGGTCTGGTGTGTACACACCTCCTGAGTGCCAGCGAACTTGGACAGGGGACGGACACCAGCATAAGGCTTTACGTACCCAACACACACGCAGTTTAGAGTAAGACATACAAGGCGGGTGCTCACAAACACGACTCTATAACTCTAGGCATCAAAAATCTCCCCTCTCTAGAGCCTTCCTTCTCTCATATCCTTAAGACCCACGAAACACTGTGTGATCGCGAATGTGCACACCTATTTGCAATGTCAGATTTTCTGAAACCTCTAAAAAAAAATCAGCAAGCCAGACCTGTAGACTGCAGCCACACCCAGTTCTTTAGCCACTGTCCAGCTCAGTGACTTCACAGCCAGAGATCAAGCTACCCAGCATTTTTCAACTTCCCCTAACGAGAATGCCAAATTCAAAACCATAAGCAGGTTTAAACTTCCTTCATTTATTAACTAGAGGAATTCCCCAGATATTTAGAATTCAAACTGTTTTGGAAACAGATGGGCTTAAGCATAGCTCTCAAAGGGATACACACACTTCGAGGAAAAGTATGCTCAATACACAGCTGCCAGCAGCTTCAGGTACTTGCAAAGGGAGAACAGTCCCGAAATGCAGGCAACAGCTTTGGCCTACGCTGCTGGGCTGGCCTAATGACTGAGGAATGTACCAGGCGGAGGAGGCCCCAGGAGCTTTCCTCTCTGCACTCTAGATGGAGTCAGTGCAGACTCAAAGTTCAAGATGGGCAGGGCAAACCCCGATGTTGGAAGTCTGAACCCTTGTACTTGATCATATGACCCAGTACTTTTTCTGGAAACAGGGATTTACTGTTACAATTTCTACCAATAGTGAGGCATAGCGAACAGAGAGAAAATTCAACTGGATGTCTCAGAAAAGAGTATGTGTTGGAAGACCAGGCTGCTTAAAAACCAAAAGCAAACATGCTGGAAAGATTGGGAGCAGAAATGGCATTAGGGTCATTTCTAGAAGAAGACACGCTCCAGCCCTCGGTTCCCCAGCTTCTCCCCTGGAAGGGCTGATTACACAGGGTGGGCCAAGAGGAAGCCTGTCCTGGTTTACACACCTGTCCAGCGCGATGGACACCGGGTGCCACTGTGGGCTCCTGCACCAGAGTCCCCGGCACAGGTCGGCTGCAGGGTATGACTCACTGAGAACCCACAAGGCTCCGTAAGAGAAAGGTACAAGGCAAGGGGACCTGAGGGAATCAGCAGAGGGGAAAAAAAAATAGACCGTGTTTGGCTAGGTAATAAAACGGGGCATCCCCAAGATGCTGACACATATTCCACTGAAGTCGTAAGAACTGACAGACTTCATGACAGTAAACCATTCCCCACGGCCCTGATCACCGCAGGCCTCAGGAGTACACACCCTCATCTGGCAGAGAAAGTTCCTTCCTGGCATCCCCACTGCCAAGCTCTCCCGTAAGCAGGGTGGCTAACAGTTCCCAGTTCCAGCATATAATGGGGGGCTGTACAGTGTTTTGGGGAGGGTCTCTCAGGCTCACGCACGGGATGAGGGTGGGTTCACCCACTCAGAGCTCCTACAACACCTGTGGCTCGGCCCTTGCAGACCGGTGAGATCCCCTAGAAAGGCAGCAGCACCAGGGAGGGATTCGGTCTGGGGCCAGATGGCCTAGATTTAAATCCTGGTTCTGCCACACCCTAGACTGTGACTTCGGCAAGATCTGCCTCTGTGCCTCAGTTTCTATGTCTGCAAAATGGGGTGCCGACAGAACCTACCACAGAGGCTTGCCATGAGGCTCAGCAAGATGAAAGAAATCACGAGCTCAGACAGTGCTTGGCACATGCTCGGTGTTCCCGGCACATGGCCCACCCTCCCGAACAGGATCCGGCCTCCCTACCTCCCGACCTGCACCAGAACGGCCACTTCTGGGGTTGTGCCTGAGGCATTCCTTTGGCCATTTAGAGCCTCCTGTTCTCTAAAGCCCGCCCGGCTGTTTGCAGCACCTTCAGACAGCAGTCTTTTCCGCGTAAAAGTAGTCGCAGAGCAGGCAAGGTGCGGCGGGGAGCCAGGTCTTCCTTCAACACCGTCAACCTGACCGTGACCAGCTCTGTGTCTGTGGAGAGTGAGGTTCACGTCTCTGAAGCGGGCTGATGAGAGTATCTGCCTCACGAGGTGTCACAAAGGGGAACAAAACCCACGCAGGAAAAGTGAGGCAGAACTGCAAACCCTCACTAGGGCCTAGGAAGCATTATTATTATTATTATCCTATTGGTCAACAGTTATTTTTCTGCTCTCAAAAGGCTCTTTGTCTCCACGAGGCCACAAAAAATGATCTTTGAGCACCAGTAACTCTCTACGGATTGAAGCTGGTCCAATGGCAAAGTAAAAGGTGGGGAAAAAGCACCGGACAGGAAGCCAGGAAAACATGGGTGCTGGTGTCGGCTCCCGCCTAACTGGCTGCGAACACACAGCTCGCTGAACTACTCCGGCTCCAGCAGCTCAGGCACAAAGTGACAGGGGTGGGCTTGCAGACCACCACGGTCATTTCCAGTGCCAAAAGGCAGTCACTTTAAACACCAGACCACCTCTTACCACCTTCTCCCAGACCGGGGCTCCCGTGGAGCAGGCGGCTCCCCGAGTCCCACTCTCCTCCAGTGGGAGGCCTATGGGGGACTGGCAGACAGGAGACACGGCAGGAAGGCCAAACACAGTGGTTTAAAGGGGGTAGGAGAGGGGCATGTGGGTGGCTCAGTTGGTCAGATGTCCGACTCTTGATTTCAGCTCAGGTCATAATCACAGGGTGGTGAGAGCAAGCCCCACTTCCTGGCTCCGTGCTCAGCAGGGAGTCTGCTTGGGATTCTCTGTCCCCTTTCCCTCTGCCCCTGCACTGGCTCGCAAACAAACAAAAAATGGCAGAAAAGAAGGTCACATCCAATCACAGTGCTGAACAGACTGAGGCTGGGGGACATGCCCTTGGGCAGCACACAGGGATTCCTCCAAGGGCCAAGGTTGGAGGGTGTGGACTAGACTGGCTCCCTCTTCTCATTGTGTTCTTGTTTTCTCCCTTCCATGGAGGAACCCAGCAGCTCTGACCTCTCATTTCCAGCTCCAGAGTATCTCTCTCTCTTGGAAACACAGCAGAGCCATCCCCACTCCAGTCTTTCGGCTAACAGCTACAACAAATGAGGCCCTCTCCTGTCCTTCGCTTCAGAGAGGGATCCTGTCATCGAAGCCCCCTTATTCAGTTCTGAAAATCCATGGCCATAAAAAGGGTGCTTTCTTTCTTAGATACTTTTGCTACCCGTCCTAGACAAATGAAACACTTGATTGTGAAGAATTTCTTGGCCATACGACAAACAACATGATAGAATACAAAGTTTTCATCGTTTTGAAGTATGTATAAGCTGGTTTCTTACCTATTTTAGGAAGGGTACCAGCTGATTCACCAATGCTCCTTAGTATGAAGTCTCCAGCTGGAGAAGTCAGCAACAGGAGACACTCCTTTGGAAGGGGTTTAGTTTCAGGCAGGAAGTCAAAAGTCACATCCCTTTTATTTCAAAACATAAACCATATGAAACTGTCCTACAAAATTAATGTTTGCTGCTGTTTATTCTTTGTTCTTTGGTGAATTATTAAAGTCAGGCAATGTAATTCTCTCCTCAGTTATAAATGGCCCCAGAAGGCTGATTTGCATCCATCCAGGGGCACTTATTTCATAAGTACTCTTATTAATGATCTAATAAAATGTCTTGTTTTGTTATGATCAACCAAGTGATTCAAATGATGTTTAAAAATTCAGCACCCCAACCCAACAGCCTGGTCATGAAGCTGCTAAGCTGACATTAATTTAAAGTGATTTTCAATTTTCCTTGGCATTATCAGTGAGATGGATTAAAAAAAAAAAATTTTTTTTTTTTTTTTTAAATTTTGGTCCCATTGCTGTCAAAGGCAATCTTTTACCAAGGTTCAGTAAAACTGATCTGATTAGAAACGATAATCACAGATAGCAAACGCCAGGGGTAAGAGGTGCTGGTAAGACAAATTATTTGATAATCACAGATAGCAAAGGCCAGGGGGTAAGAGGTGCTGGTAAGACAAATTATTTGGCGGTCAACCACAGACATCCTACATTGGCAGGCAGGCTGCAGGCATGGGCTATGAAAATAAAGCTATGTCAACACCAAGAATAACACTCATGAAAAGAATATATCCAGTTTCACGCCTCCTAACTTCCTGACCTTTGTTCCCAAATGCCCTATAACAGAGGTGGCCATTCACAGAAGCAAGGGCTAAACCCTATTGTGCCTCCGTGATACGGGTAGGAATAAAAAACGCCCTGCCCATCTGGAAGACCGGCTATGTGTGGGTGCTACGAAGCTGATGAATGAGTTGGGCACACACAGACACACCTCCCACCCCTGTGGAGAAACCCAGGGCCCGGAAGCTTAACAGGACAGAAGTAATGGATGACGGAGGCAATGCTGAACCTGTCCGTATTCTGCAAAAACAGCTCTTCCTTCTCCTGGAACCCAGAACTGCTGGTTGCCTGATTTTTTTTTTTCTTCACCCTTCTTTGAAAATAATGCTCTTTAATCTCTGCTAAAACTAAAGCACTTAACAAGGAGTCTCATTCTGCCAGCTCCCCAAACTGGAGAAGTCATATTCATATGCTTTTATTTATCCTCATCTATCACTGGGATTAGCAGCCGGGTTCACTCAAGTTCTCAAGAGGTAAGATGAGACAGTTCTTTCTAGAAACTAACACCTTGTTCAAGATCTGACGTTCAAGATGTGCAGAGCAACACACTGGGTCACGGAGTAAGGACAGGATGGGCAGGAGAAGACAGAGACACTCGCTGCTCTCAAGGGGAATCAAGAAACAGAACACACATGCTCGGGCCACCGAGGGGCAGGACCAGCTCTGAGAACTCACCGCGGCGGACCAGGATAAGGTTTTATCAGGAACATAATGACTGGGAAGTGAATCGAAGGGAAAACTGCAGTTGGGGGAAAAGAAGATGAGGGTTACTCCTGCTTCTGCCGGATAACCCCAGATGGCTGGATAAGAACACTTCTGAAAGGAAGGCTGAAGGGCTGGTCAGTGTGAACACTCCTCATATTCTGAGCAAAATCGAAGTGGCGGATAACCTTCCTGTTTTGGGGGGCATGTAAGCAGAAATGGTGGCTAAACAAGAGAATGAGATTTCATCCTGGCCTATCTGCCAGCTATTTAGTATGATGAATTTTAAACAAAAGAATTAAAATTAACCTCTATGTTCCAACAGCCTCCACTTCCCCCATTCAAATTCACCTTTTCACAGAAAGGATTATTTATGAACTTTTCATAATGCTTTCAAAGAACTAGGATGAACTCTGAGTGAGTCTGGCTTACGCATCCAAATTCTATCAAGAAAGAAACTCATAGGACCTGTTGGGTTTAGGCAGTTTCAAGAGCCAAACACGCTCTGTTGGACATCAGGCCCGTAGTGGTTTTGGAAGCTCGAGCGGGGTGTCCCTGGCAGGTCTGCTCTGCCCTCACCTGCTTCTGCTCCAGAGCCCCCCCCAGGCATGAAACACTGGCGCAGGTGGGACTCGCCAGTCACAGAAGCAGCTTGCACTTGACAAAGTGTGTGCATATTTATATTTGGCTCAGGGAAAAACAAATGACATTAGGGGAGGAGTTTGTAAATATAAAGTGTGATCCCAAAAAGAAATTTGCAACCCTTTCGACAAGCTGTCCCTTCCTGCTAAGTTCTCTAGGAGCCCTTAACCACAGGGGACATGTTCAGGAGGGGAAGGAAGAAGGGGACACCAATGGATATGATTGAGAAAACTATGAACTTTGCATCTTATGTAAGACACAATTTAATTAGGGACAAGAGTCCCCAAATTTCCTCATCAGAAAGAAAGAGAAGTTGTACCAGTCTGGTATTCCTCAGAAACCACGCAGCCAAACCCCAGGCCAAGGGGTGAATTGATCTCATTTCTGAGAGTGAAAGATCCTATTCACACACCGTCAACATTAACTTTGTAAGTCGGTGCGCGTGCCTGGATCTGAGCCATGGCTGGGCCACCGAAGCGATTAGTCCTCTTCCTCCACTTGGTCAGGGGCTCGTGGGGTGAAGGGTGGGGGTGGCAAAGTCAGCAGGGAACCCAGCCCCAAGTTGTCACTGAAGAGGGTGCTCCATGCTCAGGAGGCAGACACATTCACTGTTGTGTGACACAAGGGGGTGCAGGCAGGAATGTGACAGGGAAAGACAGCAGGACCCAACTAGTGAGGGGCTGGATAGGTCTGGGATTTGGAACTTTGTCCTCCACATTATGAAGAGGAATAATTTCACCATCAAAGTGACAAAACCAGGTTTGCCTTTTAGAAGATCACCTCCAGGATACCTGTAAGGGTTAAGCCAAGTAAGGACACACGTGCCCTGAGTGTGTCTGCGTATGCACTTCACTCGCTCGCAGGCAGAGGGGCACGCAGGGTCTGGGGAGATCTGGCGATCACCACGACAGTTCCGAGGGGGCGGTGGGGCCCCAGATCCCACAGACTGCCACCAAGAGGCCAGGCAGAGCCTGTGCTTCGGTGACCGCCCGCCAGAGGCCACAGAGGAAGCTCGAGCAGCAAGCCAGGTGACAACAGCTCAGAGCCGGAGCTGCAGCAGTGAGAGGGGCAGGTCGGAGAGGGAGCATCAGATGTGGCCTAGCAGAGTACAGAGGTTGCTGGGAAGAGGAGTCCTGGAGGACTCCCAGATTTCTGCCCAACCACCTGAATGCTTCCATTCCCGGGAGCAAGAATACAGAAGGAGGGGCATGCGGGCAAGACTGTGCATCTAGTCTGAGTCAGGAAGAACCTGAAATCTCGGGGGCATACAGCAGGTGCTGAGAGACAGAGAGACATGGAGCAGTCTGAGGGGGAGGAATGAGGGGACCATGTGTCCTGGGCGGGAGGAATGAGGGGACCATGTGTCCTGGGGAGGAGACCATGTGTCCTCAGCAGGCGCTGACTGGAGATCTCAGAGCAAGGAGAGTATGGGATGCCGGGGAGGTGCCCTGGGGATCCGAGGAAATGGCCAGAGAGACAAGGAGCAGTCCAAGGGGGATGAATGAGGGGACCATGTGTCCTGGGGGTGTGGTGGTCAGCAGAGACCAGAGGCAGACACTCTGCCGTTCGTGTCCCACCAAACAAACATTTCGTCCTAAAAAGCAGCAAGGAAATGGCTGAGCAGGAATGGAAAATGAGTCTCACCCTGGTGTGACTTGCACTTCAGAATGTCGCGCACAGCATATTAGCTACATGCTCAACATGCCAGCCCCAAGCACTCACTTGAGAGAAAAGAAAAGTCCCAAGGAGTACTTTATCTGAGGAGTGATTACAACAGTCAGTACAAGGTCACAATGAGGAAGACTGGGAACAATACAGCCCTGCCGATGCGGCTGGGGGGTATGGGGGGGCTGCAGGGAAGGAAATGAGCTGGACAATGCACAGATGTCTACATTTTCTCTGCCAGCAGCTCAGACAAACAGGAAGACCTTAAACTTCTCCAACTGGGAACGCTCGGTTTTGCCTGATGAGCAGGGGGCCCGAGCACATGACTGGAACACAAAAACAGACGGTTGTGATTAAGGCTGTGTTCCACACAGAACCTATGTGCAGCCTCGCTCACCCAGAAACTCGAGCCCGGCTCCCCCTGCACCCAGACCACGCTCCCGTGGCCCTCCTCCCCGGGCTGGTCCATGGGGGGCTGTGAAGTCCTAAGAGCACCGACCCACGGGACCTAACCAGGCTGACACGCTAAATTTCACAATTTTAAAATTTCCTGCTGATAAGTAGCAGAGAACCTGTGTGCATTAGGCTGTAAGCAGGATCTGAGGAGAAAATGGCTAGCATAATCATCCACACGAGAGGCTCTGTGCCACTGGCTGTATCACAACACAGGTTTAAGAACTGTTAGAAATCCTTCCCATTTCACAAGTCAGGAATTTCACGAAATATTTTTTTCCTTGTAGAAGGTTCTATATTTTTTTCTCCCTCTTGAGTAACTACGCAAACAAGGAATATTTCTTGAAGTAACTAAAGTTTCAGAGCCTCACTGGGAACAAACGCTCTCTGCTTGAACCCCAGCAGGGTTTCTCAAGCTCAGCACCTTTAACATTGGGGGCTGGATAGTTCTTTGTTAGCAGGGCTTGTCCTGCAAGTTGTTGGACGTTGAGCAGGGTCCCTAGCCTCCTCCCACTATATGCCAGTAGCACTCTCCCAGTTGTGACAGTAAAAAGTGTCTTTCGAGACAAATACCCCGGAGGGACAGTTTGCTCTAGAAGGTACACATTTGTGGTTAAGGCCCAAGACCTAGACCGAGGTGAGGCACATACTAGCAGAATAAAGTTGGGCAAGTAATAACCTCCCTATGCCTCAATTTCCCCAGCCATCAAATGGGGTAATACTACCTACTTCACAGAGTTGATATGAAGATTAAAGGAGAAAATGCACACAAAATGATTTGCACAGAGCCCAGCACATAGCACACACTCAGTAAATGCTATCAGCGGCAGTGGTTAAAGAAGAGAGCTATAGAGCCATGACTTTGGAAGACAGAATTGAGCATGTCACTCATTTGGCCATAAGGTAAGACAAACTGCCCACAAGGCTCATGTCTAAAGAGTCTGTACGAGGGCACTTAGGGCAAGTATGCTAGAAATACAGCTACTTATTAATACTAACCTTTTGTGATGGGGGGAGAATAAAGAGAAAAGAAATGAAATAGAAAAACGGCTATATACCAAAGACAAATTACCTGACACAAAGTGGAAAAGGTAAAACTTCACACCTTTGAAAAACTACCCGGGCCACCAATTCAAATAAAGAGCAATCTGGGGTGTGGGTACAATGGTAAGAATGAGCACCTTAAACAGCTAAAGATGGTGGCCCCTGGGAGACCAGGGGGATGCCCTCAGTCGATGCAGCCAGGAGGACAAACCACAAGGAGGCAGGAGGGTGCCTCCTGGACAAAAGCAGTCTCACAGCTTGTTCCTGTCAGTACCGCGGGGCCTGTTGCCGAGGGTGGCAGAGCCCCCCATGGCCTCCCGAGGGTCCACCAGCATCGAGGGCTGCGATGTGGAGCTGCAGACAAGGATCTCGCCTCCTAGACAGTCCTTGGCCCTCAGCAGGGCTGGCAGGACTTCATGCTGCTGAGTGGGGAACCTTTCTGGATCGGGAGAGGCCTCCCTCAGCCGCTGGCCCCGCAGCCCAGCTCCACCACCTCTACACACACACATACACACGCACGCACATGCACACACACGGACATGAGAGCACCTCTCCTGCTCAGCCAGCATGGCCTCTGCTTCCCACGCGGCCTGGCTTTGGACGCAAGAATCAGAACGCAAGCACAGAGTCAACCAGCATCCGAACTTTCTAGGGTTTGGCAATAGTGACTTTACCCAGTAGCCGGAGCCCGAAAGAAGCTGTTGAAAACAGTCATCTGACTCACTGAGAATGCAACACTGAATTGGAGATATCTCCTAATTAACCATTCAAAAACACAACCGAGCCTTTCTTTGGGAGTCAAAGCCTGCAAGTATGTGCTCAAAGACCCCTTCACTGCCTGTTTTCTGACCGGGGTTTCCCATGTATCTCGGTGACACACAGTTGTCTACTATGTCATTCAAATGCACCATGTTTTTTCTTTTCTCATTAAAGGAAACTGAATAATAGTAGGAGGCTTGTGCGCAGAGTGGAGGGCTGCGCCCATTAACGTTCAACAATGTGCCCACACATCCATCATCTGAGCCTCGGTCTTGTCCACTCAAAAACCCAGTGAAGGCAAGGGCCATTTTACCCTGATATACTGTGATGCTGTTGTCGGCTGAATGCAGTTTAAGAACCAAATGAGGAAAACAAGACAACCCTCCATTCTTTCCTGAAGGAAGGCCACATAGCGCCCTCCGTTTGACCCCAACATCCAATCAAAGACATCACATGGCATTTACATTCCAGGGTAATTTGTGTAAGATTAAAACTTCTACAGAACAACTTGAAAAGCAAAATATTTGACATAAGTACAGTACCCAATGCACAGGAGAGGTTAGAAATGAGAAAAAGAGCCAACAAATGGGTAGTTAACTTAAAATATCCTAGGCCATTTCGACACACTCCCAAAAGTCGAATGCTAAACTCACTTTGTCAGAATTAATTTGGGAAACATTTAGCCCTGCTTGAAGGAGAACTGGACTTCCCCAGCCAACATTTTGTCAAGTCACCATTTCCATAGTTTGTTCCTGTCAGTGTTCCATCTGAGTAACTAAGTGTTCCTCTCCCGCCTTGGCTGGGAGGACTAACATGGGGCCAAACACCTTGGAGACAGAAAAACAAACGAACCCAGTTACTAGGTTTTAAACTCAGTTCTGTCTGGAAATCAGGAAGCAAGATCAAGCTTCGGGGAAGCTCTCGGGCTGATGAGATTTTTTTTTCAAAAGTTCAAATGATAAGTCGTCCAGAGCTCAGAAGTGCAGAAGGCTAAGAAATGGCCATGAGGATGGCCTCCTCGGGGCACGGTCGGCCTCCATTACTGGGGACAGTTTTTGATTCCAAAGGATCAGAAATTTGGATCAGTGTCCTGCCTTGTTATTTCCCGACTCTTCTGTGTTTACAAATTTCATGTATGTCTCTGCCCGAACACGGATCTAGAGGGCCAATTTCACTGGACTTCTAGTAGAGCAAAGGAATGGAAGTTTTTTTTGTTTTGTTTTGTTTTTAAGGCAGAGAGGCAGGCAGAGAGCGAGGAAGGGAAGCAGGCTCCCTGCCGAGCAGAGAGCCCGATGTGGGGCTCGATCCCAGGACCCTGGGATCATGACCTGAGCCGAAGGCAGAGGCTTTAACCCACTGAGCCACCCAGGTGCCCCAAGGAATGGAAGATTTTAGATTTTACCTCATTCACAGGGAAAGAAAGGAAAAAAATGTTGTGAAATGTACAAATGTCCTTATTACAACAGTTTTTCCTATCAAAAGAGGAACTGAAAAATGTCATTCAACTGGAAAAATCAGCTATTGGCAACCCCCCCCCACCCCGGCTCCCTCTCACCCTAGCTGTAGTCCACATACACGAAGCTTACTGAGCTGCCCGGCTAAGAACGTGAAGTCACAATGCTTCCAGCTCTGAGTCCTGAAGAGCGCAGACAATGGACGGGAGCTGGGGTCATGAAGAGTAACATCTAATATTCACCAGTCTCGGCTTTTCCGTCCTCCTGTTTCTCAGTCCTGATAACCCTCTCTCTCCGTGTTCTGCATCCGACAGTGGCCAGGACTTTCCATTCGTTTCTGCTGATCTCTGAACCACAACCATCTGTCTAAAACTCGACCTCCCCCTAGGGTGCCTGCGCTCCCAGAAACAAAACCCTGAATGTCTGAACCCACGCGCTTCATGTGGGCACTCAGCTACAGAAGTGTGTCTGCTGTGGGCTTCTGAGTTCAAATACACCTACCGGGCACACTGCCTTAACTTGGTTTGCACACTCCCTCCTTGTGCCCTCCGGCTGTCCTTACTGTCCTTTACTGTGCGTTTCAGCTCAGTGTCACGTCGTGCGTGTGCAGCAGAGCACGCTGACGGGCCTCACAGAGTGGCACGTGCCATGCTGCATCTGGCGCGCCCAGCGGCTGGACTCCTGTGTGGCTTCCAGACCCGCGTCACAGACGCAGACCCTAAGCTCTGGGCCGTGTGAGCAAATCAATGAACACAGAGGTTTCCACTCAACATCCAAGAGAGCTTCCACATTCAAAAGATGCTAATAAATACTGACAACTGAGTACTTCTATTTTAAGTGTCCTGTTAACATAACCTGAGAAACTACTTCAGAAATGTGTTCTTCAACTGGACACGACCAACCAAATGTTGATTAGCACGGCCCTGTCAAAGGCTAGCACCTTCATACCTGAAAATTACATGTTTAACCGCACCAAAAGAAAAAGTTTACTCGTACCAATACCTGGAATCCTATAAGGACTGAAAAGTACTTTTCCTGGTGACCTTATTTAACTGCCACAGCATTCCTGTGAAAGTATGGAAAGAACTGATAAACCCCAGCACTCTTCCCTAAAGCGTGAAGCTTCCAGATGGCCTTGGCCAGGTGCTGTATGGTGTGGTTAACCAGGCCTTGGTGCGGAATGGAGCCCTGCCTCAGAGCTGGACGACGAAATGCTCACAGGTTTAAAAGCAGAAAGCATGACACAAGGAGACAGGTGAGAGGATTTGTGAAACAAGCCACTGAACTTTCAAAATACTATATATTCTCAACAAGGGAAATCATCTGACAGACTGAATCATGAATTTGTGCAGTGCAGAGAATTTACAAAAGCAGCAAGGTATGACTCATAGCCACAAAATGTTTTGTAACATCCTTGTAAAAATCTGCCTTACAAATGTTACGGATCTTCCAAAAGCACTTGTCTTTTTGTTTTAGGTCTTCACTCACTTAATGATTTGTCAAAAATAATTTATAAAATCTACCTGAGGTATAATTTCTGGAACTAGAAGAAGAAAGGGAGAAAAAGAAACAAAACCCCATACAGTGGACTGTTTGGATTCGATTTTGCCTACACCAGCAGTATTACCAAAAAGAGAGATTACCATGTTATTCCTTCTGATGCTACTAAGTCAAGCCATAAGATCCAATAAGCACTTTGTTTTTAGTATAATTACTCAAGGGCACCCCAATTCATAGCTAAATACCATTAGTAGGAACTTTTCTAAAACTACAAATAATTTTGTCATGAAATTTTATTTTTTAAAAAAATATTTATTTGACAGAGAGAGAGAGAGAGAGAGAGAGATCACAAGTAGGCAGAGAGGCAGAGAGAGAAGGGGAAGCAGGCTCCCCGCCGAGCAGAGAGCCCAATGCGGGGCTTGATCCAAGGACCCTGAGACCATGACCCGAGCAGAAGGCAGAGGCCCAACCCACTGAGCCACCCAGGCACCCCTGTCATGAAATTTCAAATGGGTTTCTCTGAAATGCCAGGTGATTGTTAAAAGTTACCCCCACCCCAAATTCTAAATTCTCTGCTCAAATTGTATCATTAATACTTAAGAACAGCTAATTAACTGATTTTGGTTTTACATACACATGTGACCTTAGTCAACTGTTTTTCCAGTACTCCTTTTGTGGAGAAGGTCATAACCGTTAAGGTCCACATGAAACCAAGCTGAAAGATAAGGAGTCATTCTGAGAGGTATGTCTATAAACAGAACCGGGAGCTCGAGAGTTTCATCCCAATACGATGTCTTCATCAATCTCTCTCCTGATAAGGACCCCTCATTTAGTGAGATCATGTGCCCTGAGTTCTAGAGCTACTGGTAAGATGTTGAGTCAGTGGTTCTTCTGGAAAGTTTCCAGCTCCATGGTTGTTGACTCTGTACTTACTGGGCCAGACATTATTAACCACTTTTATAGCATGAACCCCAAACTGACCACAACACTCCCACGGTCTCACCCTTGGTTACGAACCACACCTAACCCTCCTGAGAATTTCACATGCAGATACGAAGACGCTGGTTCAGGGTGACTCTCACAGGACTGGGGTTGTTTCTGAGCAGTTCTTGTGTGTTAGGAATAATGCCCCCACAGCCCTGCCTGTCAGTGATGTCCCCTCAACCACAAGTGATTCATTTCACAATCAGCCATGGCTAAGGACTTGAATAAGCAATAGGTCATTTTTTGTTGGAAGACTGTCAGGTTCCCTCCCAATATCCATTCTCCTCTTCTTCATGTGGAATACCTATGGCCAGGAAAGTAAGATACTCTCCTTGAGCTCAAAATTTAAGGGGATGCCAAAAACTGATTAATCATGATAAATAATAGTTTAATATGCAATCATGTAAAAACAAATCAATTAATTTCAAAATCCACAATGAACCAAAATAAAATTAAAGACTAGGTCAGCATTACCAATTTTTCCTTTTACCTCAGACTCCAATATGGCACTATAACATTGTATTAAAACATCATTTATCTTAATTATTGGGTGTTTTGGTGTACTTTTAAATTTTGCACAAACGGGAATGGCTTACTTACCTTACCATATTCGTTCGTGGCCCTGAAAGGAATCATATCTTAATGGCAGGGGGAGGGGAGGTTGGCAACTGTGTCCAGCTTAAAAAAAAAAAAAAAATCTACATTTCCTTTGCAGATGGGGTGGCCAGTGAGACTTAAACGGACAGGATGGGGAGAAGTTTCTGGGAAAGCTATTTAAAAGGACCTGCTGTGTCACACAAACACACATACACACAAAAGTAACTATGTGAGGCAGAGAATGGATTCATTAACTCAGTGGTGGGAATCATCACGTGGTAACCTTAAATTTATTATAATTTTATTTGTCACTTATACCTTGGTGAAGCTGGGGGGGGAAAAACACCTTGATAAGAACAAAGGACCCGATTCAGCTCTGATACTAGCTTTTCCCCTTTGGGGAAAATGACCATGAAAGCTCTGGTGGGGACTTATCAGATGACACACCTGGCGCTAGTGACTGTGGAGCAAGAGGACAGAAGGCACCTGCATCAGTGACAACATCCTGGTCAGCCTGTCTTGGGACTCCTTATTACCCAAAACAACACAACTCCTGGTTCGCTTAAAGCACTGTAAGTGGGCCTCCGTTCACTGGTAAGTGCCGCTCTCAACGGATTGACTAGGACTACTTTAAAAAAAAAAAAAAGAAAAAAAGCTAATCACAGTGATGAAACCATCACTTTCACTTAAAATGGGACTGTTCTGAAGAGATAGACCAACATCTCCAATACTTCTCTTTCCATCTTATTAACTAAAGCCCTAGTGTTTCCACCCAAAGGATTCCAGTGTCAGTTTATTATTAGAAGTCCATGTGCTGGCCTCCCGAGTAATTAGAGGCAAAGATGAGGGAAGGCTGTGGATGAGAGACACATCCCCCCTCAACCCCCACACCACTGGTGAGGGTCTCCTGCTAGTCGCCAGCTGGCAACAAGACAGAGCAGCCAAACCTATGGTAACCCAAGAACCCAATTCTGGGAGACTGGGCAGTGCACCGAAGGACATCAGAGACTCCTCTCCTGTCCTCTCCTTTATGGAGTCTGCTTCCATCTGCACCAGTGGGCTCCTGGACGCTGAAACCCTGGGCTTCCTTAGGCCATTAGGGCTTCGTGGCTCAATCACAGCAAAAAGTAACAGTGCAATCATCTTTTCAAAAACCAAAACTTCAGAGGGCACCTTGCACATTCCTGATATTGTGCTCCCCACAAAAGGGCAACACCTCCATATGGAAGATCTATTGGGGAACACTGAACATTAAGCCTTAACATATTTTTAAATTATATTCTTAAACAAATGAAGCTTTGTTCCATCAGGTATAGCAGTAATTCAAACCAGATGAACAAAGTGTTGCCTGGTGACATTCCTTAGAAGATGTGTGACAAATATATTGGAGAATAAATCAGAAGAAACATCAGTGTTCGTTTGTAAACGTACTGCTAACTCTGTGGGAGCCAGGGAGGGAGGTATGGACCTTGGGGGCTCGTGGGGGAGGTAAGTAAAAGCATAACTTTTCAATCTCCCTGAACAAAGGAAATGGGGGGGGGGGAGCCCTCTCTGGCTAGGAAGATGTCAGTGCAGGAACTAAAGGCTCCTATTCCAAGGTCAGAGCCCCCTTTTCAGCAGAAGAAAAGAAAAGAAAGCGTCATTTACATTTCTCCCCGCTTATATGGGTTGTTAAGCAATAAGCCATGTGCCAAAACCTTAATCTGCAGGATCAGCTCTGAAAAGAGGAAGAGAATTCTGCCAAGCATTTATCAACACCTAAAATTGTTTCTTTTCATTCCTAGAACTAAAGCTGTTTTATTAAATTTATAAACCCGAGGTCCACTGCTCCCTCCAAACCTGCAGGCACTCCTCAGATTTTAAGCCATTGCTCTCAGAAAGCAAGGGTGGGGGTTGGGGGGAACCCCACTCCAAGGAGGCTGTTAGAACAAAGACTGGAGGCCCCTGTAGGATACAGACACCCCTGCTCTAGCTGTGACCCTTGGCAGGGCGACTCCCCCCACAGCCCTTCTGGACAACTCCGAAGAGTAGCACCCAGATGACACCCCAGGAAGGAGAAGCTGGGCAGCTGTGGCCACACCATCATGTGACCCCTAGGGACTGGCAGAGGGGGAGGAGGGAGCAGAGGGAAGGGATGGGCAATGCTGCTGGCTGCCATGCCCCCAAAAGCCGTAAGTGAGGGGATCTCTGAGACCTGGAGCCCCTCCTAGAGGGAAAGCAGAAGCAGCATCTAGGAGCCAACGGCTAAAAGAACGGGCAAGGGCAGCTTCCTGGGCCTGGACCCAGCAGTGTGCTGAGGCCACAGAGAGGAACAGGAAGTCTGTGGGATCCTGGGAAGTACACTGGTACAGAGAAGAGAGCACTGGATGGGGAGTCCGGCAACATACTCCCATAGCCAGCTGTGTGTCCCTGGGCAAGTTGCTTTGCCCTTTCAGGGCCTTTGGCTGTTTCTGCCCAAATGAGGTCATTAGAAAGCCAGCTGTCAAGGGACCCTCCCAGCTATAATGTCCATGACTCAGTGATTCCTTATCCTCAAGCCTCACCCATCCCTGGTGCTGACTCACTCCCGTTGTGACTGCTGGGTTTTCTTTTCTTGACCATCCTTCAGATTCAAAGGAAAACAGGAACATAAAGGCAGAACTCCAGATGTAGGGGCAATCTTCCTTACTTCCCATGTTACTGAGCCGGCTGCAGATCCTTAGGGGAGCAATGGCCTAAGCTTTGGCTCCCAGAGCAACTTTGAAGCCTAGGGTCTCCTCTGCCCCGTCAGGCCTTTGCCGTCCACCCCCACTCCCACCACCAACCCTTGGCTCTGGCAAAACTCCCTGTTCCTGCCAACCCATGATGGGGGAGGTAGGGGCTATGATGAGGCCCAGGGATTTCATTTAGAGAAATCTGCCAAAATCACAAAGCCGCCTCAACTTAAGCTTTTCAAATCTTAGAATATTATTTTTTGCCCTGTACTGTAAGTCCATGGCAAAACTTGAAAGCTTTAATAGCATTTTTGTTTCAAGTTGAACAAGTTTGCTGGAATGTAGGAAGAAAAACCTTCAACTTCTTAGGAGTAACTGGGAAGAAACCCCATTTTTCAGTGTCCCAGGACTGCTCCCCATTTCATTTTAGTTCTTTGTATCCCACAAAAAGGAAATAAGACTTCATCTGAACCTTAGCACACACCACAGGTGAGATATAAAGGAGTGGTTTTGCCAAGGAATCAGAGACAGCTCTGACTTAGAACACCATACTTAGCACCCAAGTGGATGGGGCCCCTAGATTTCCACTGAACTCTGACCCTGAGTAAATCACTGTAGGGGAAATAGAGATAAAGATAATCCTCAGAAACCCCCTCTGGTGTAGAGAACCCCACCCCCATCTCAGTTTTGGCCCAGCTTGTCTCATTGCCCCACAAAGGAGAGAGGGAAATGAAGAAGTGCAAAGATCTAAGGCCCTCTTCCCACCAGAGCCAACAGCCAGGGGAGAAAAGCCATCCATAGGGGCTCCTCCCAGCACCCCCCCCACCCCGGCCCTGGGTCCCCACTCTGCCTATAAATTCCCAACCTCACCCACTCACTAATGCCTTCCCCGCCCCGGAGCCCCCTGGAAAGGAAGTGAGGGAGGTCTAGTGCTTGCTTTCCTGCCAAGCCTGGCTGGGGATGTCTGTGGACTCCCATACACTAATCACAGGCATACGATGACTGCCAGGCCTGGACTCCATTACCACCGTTCCTCATCCCCAGCATGGCCAGCTAAGGGCTCCTCCACAGGCCTGACTGACACCACCATTTCCATAAGACAATAGGCTCTGGATTCTGACACAAACTGCTAACAATCTCTAGAATACAATCCAAATCACAAGCTGGAGCCTACTGGACTCTCAGTTTTAATCATCAGACTGTTTCTTCAAAGCCTTGGAGCCCGTGCCAAAAGCAGACCAGTGCCACAGACCCAAAACAGCCCAGGGACCAAATGTGATCACATGGTGACTGTTGGCCTGCAACAGCATGGGGGATGAACTCCTATGGGGGACAGGGAGAGGTGTCCTATTCAAGTGGAAACTGGCTAGAGCTCTGCCAACTATTGTTGCCTCTACGGTTCAGTCAGCCAGAGGCCCCAGCAAAAAGACACCCTCAACCCCTGCAAGGAAGTCTTTCAAGGAGACAGAGGAGGACAATTTTCTCCTCACCTCCAGAAGAAACTCCAACAGCTTACAGAGCCAGCCCAAGTTTTGCCCCCAATCTCAACCGGGCCTGTCATACTCATTCTCCTACAGATGGAAACAGAATCCTGGCCTCTCAAGGAACTTGCAAATAAGCTCATGAAGGCTTTAAAATTATCAAAATGGGACGCCTGGATGGCTCAGTTGGTTAAGCGGCTGCCTTCGGCTCAGGTCATGATCCCAGCGTCCTGGGATCGAGTCCCATATCGAGCTCCTTGCTCAGCGGGGAGCCTGCTTCTCCCTCTGTGTATGCCTGTGCTCACTCTCTCGCTCTCTCTTTCTCTGACAAATAAATAAATAAAATCTTTTAAAAAATTAAAATAAAATAAAATTATCAAAATGACTTTAACCTCACCACTTCTGTATCTGGAGTATTCTTTTGCCCTTACAATTTTGGTAAAGTCTGCTCCGTTATTTTTAGAAGAGCCTCCATACACATCAACTAGCCTGGGCTTTACTGAATTAGTCATTACATCTAGGTCAGAGTATGCCCAAATATATGCATTTTTTACCAGCAAAATTATATGACACAACACTCCTAGTCTCATTGTTAGGGTAAAGCAGCATCACCACTGCCAGGTTAGGGAAACACAGTATAACCAGCAGCAGCTGTCATTTATTTTTATTTAGCTTAGGCCAAATACAAGATGATCAAAATGGAGTGGGGTAATTCTCCGAGGAAGGGTGTGCTTCACCCTTCCTCGGAGGCCTGAAGATCTCAGTGGACTCGAACTCTTTGCCACTCCAAGTGCGTCCCCAGGAATAGAAGCATCAGCATTCCCCATGAACTCACTAGACATGCAGAATCTCGGACTCCAGCCAGACCTGAATCAGATCTGTATTTAACATTCACAGGCATAGTAAAGTGCAAGAAGCCCTGCTCCCAGGCCTTTCTGCTCCCACCTCCACATTCCCCAAGCCATCGTCTACTTGAACATACACTCTGGCCTCAGATCTGAGAGCAGCCTATGCTCCCCTGAGAACACTGCAGCTTTCTCCAAGGGTCTGAGTTGCCATGGGAACCCCCCTCTGCAGGCCTTCCACCCACCTGGCTGCACCCTGCCCCGCTGGCCTCCCCCTCTCTTGACTTATCTGGGATGGTTAGAAATGTGCGAGGCATTTCTATCCCCCACAAAATGGTTTATTCGTGAGGAAAAAGATCTATTTTTAAGTGTCAACTGCTGGCCCATCCTAGCTCACCCAGTCCCTCTCCTCCTACTTGTCCAATTAGAAAAATCATATTGTTTCCTGGCATACAGTTCCAAGGGCATTGAGCACAGGCAGGGGACCTGGAGAGGGCTCCAAGAACAGCTCTTGGTGAATGGAAACAAGATGATTTCTGCTCAAAGCAATTTCCTCAGCACCCACCCTTTCCTCCCACCATGGACCCCATGCTGAAGGGACGCCAAGGTCACATGGAAGTAACAGAACACCAACATATGCAAGACATATTTTTTACCCTCCAAATACAGCAGGAAAAAAGGAGAGCCAATCAGTTAACTCTCCTTTTATCCCACCCAAGTTGAAATCTTAATAGTCTAATCCCAATTTCCCAGACGATAGAGAGATGAATCCAAGGTTTTCTTATATGGAGAAGTGTGCCCCAGAAAGAAGGATGCAGTATCGAAAGTTTCTGAGCTAGCTGTGCCCGGATATTCCGACTTTTTAGGGGGATCTGGAAGTAATCGTAAACAGCTCATTTACCTTACCGTCCTGGTGTACTACAGGGCTGGCAACTATGTCAGGCCATTTGCCTTTCCTCAGCTCACAGCAGATGGCACTACGTCAACACAGTGCTTTTTGCCACTGATCCTAGATACTGTCTTAGAATCCTTCTCAACAGAGCCCCTGTTCCTGCAGAATCTCAGAATCCACCCCAGAACTCCTCAGTCAGGATGTACACTGGAGCAGGACCCCAAGAGACTTGCATGGTGAGAAGCACTGGTGGAAGCTCCTCACGTGGGGTCATGAGGTGAGATCTACTTGCTACCCCTGGTCTAGTACCCTGGGGTTTCCAACTTCTACGTTCCCAATTCTGTTCCAATGTTTCCAGAGGCTTCAGAAACTGGAGGCTTAGAGACAACAGTTGACCCATTAATTTTTTTTTAATTAGTTAGGGTTTAAAAATTGCAAGACAATGTAAAAATCCAGATTTCTGGCTTTTCTTTGGGAGGGGAAAAAAAAAAACCCATACACCTGGCAATACAGGGCTTACATTTCCACCTGACAGAGACAACTAGAGCTAAGAAGTGGCTGCTTGTGGGGCACTTGGGTGGCCTAGTCTGTTGGGCATCTGACTCTTGATTTCCGCTCAGGTTGTGATCTCCAGGTGGTGGTGTTGAGCCCACTGGTGGGACTCTCTGCTCGCTATGGAATCTGCTGGAGATTCTCCCCCTCTCCCTCTCCTGCTTGTGCTCTCTTTCTCTCTCAAATAAATCAATCTTTCCTTTTTTTTTTTTTTTAATAGCTCTTCTTTTTAGAAAGGACATAAAGTCTTCACTTTACCCTAGTCTCCATACTCCTCATCTCCTATTCCACTCCTTCCTGCTGCCTACCTGAAAGTGTGACTATACCAGAGCGGAGACTGTCGTGTTTGCCAAGGCAGTAAGAATAGCTGCCCATGACACCAACCTTCACATTCAACCCTTTTCACTAGTCCTGAAGGTGAGCGGCCACATCTGCATTGGCACACTTTCCCTTTCCCCACAGGAAAGGAGCACTGCCGTGTATGCTGCCCCTTCTCAGAGCTCCTATCCTGTCTGAGAGCCACAGGGTGCCCGAGGCCTGCAACCAACACTGAAAATCCTTCCTGCTTTCTCCTGCCCAGCACCATGCGCACACCAGGAAACATGACCCTCATTAGCACGAGCCCTCAGTCTGCAGCCTGCTTCAAATTCCCCGCGGTGCCGCTCAGGAGCTGACCCCGGGCCAGCCGATAAGCCCTCTGAGCCCCTTTCCTCCTCTGTGAGGTCAGGGGAAGCACTTAGCTCAGTGTTCTACTGAGTCACCAGGGGGAATGAACGGCAGAGCTTGTGAAGTGCTCCGCAAAGGGCCTACTCTATCCGCATGCTCAAGAAGGGTGGTGACTTGGGGCGCCCGGGTGGCTCAGTGGGTTAAAGCCTCTGCCTTCGGCTCAGGTCATGATCCCAGGGTCCTGGGATCGACCCCCACATCGGGCTCTCTGCTCAGCAGGGAGCCTGCTTCCTCCTCTCTCTCTCTGCCTGCCTCTTTGCCTACTCGTGATCTGTTTGTCAAATAAAATCTTGAAAAAAAAAAAAGGGAAGGGTGGTGACTGCTGTCGTGGAACATGGACAGCGGTCAACAAAGACCTGTTAACTGATTGACTTTCCCATCACCTTTGACTTGCCCCCCTACCCCAAAGAAATGGGAGCTTGCACACCCTCTGCGCTGCCCTCTGGGTTGGGGATGAGGCGCTGTAGCCCTCGGGGGGTCTCCAGACCAGCTGGCCACATCAGCGTCCGAGGATGTGGGCTGGCGGGATAGAGACCTGAAACCGCACAGCCAGGCAAGGCATCTTCCTTCCCCCCACTCACAACTTCTACACAAACCAGCCAACTTTTTGCCTTTCTTTTTTTAAACAAAAAGTCATTAGCATTTCCGTATGTCTCCCTTTGAAGTTAATAAAATATATGTTTAAATTCTATTCCAACCCACATATCTCTCTCATCTCACAATGATCTCTGATCTCACAATGCACTTGGGTAGGACCACACATTTTAGCATTTAATGGTCTCTCAATATTTCAAAGAGACTGTATGACTCTCTAGAAAAACTGAGCGGCCTCTAAGGTGATTAGCACAATGTGTGGCAATCAGAAGGTATTTTTTTAAGTACACATACATGCATACCACATCCAACAATTTCCTTTTCAGGCAAAACAATAAATGTTTTTGGATTTATTCTGCACCAGCAAAGTGCTATGCAATGTAACAAAATATATGCCATGCCCATCAACATTCATTTCCTTCTGTGCTAAGAGACATGTTTCATGTTAAAAACTATGAAATGGAACTCTTTCAGTTTTCTTTGGAAATGTTTGAATATGTAACAAATGAAAAGGGACTGAATTAGGTCACTATCTTGTTTGTTCCCTTAAAAAGAGATGGGTGATGGTCTCTGGGCTGCAGCATTTTATCTGCCAACGCTGCAAAATTGACGGAAGAAACATGCTTTGTCTTTCCAAAAACAATGGTTTCCGTGTTAGTTCCTCCTTTCAGTTCTAACCTCTCTGTCACTGATTTCAACAGGCCACAGACCTTGGTCTTGGCCTTCCCTCTTAGGAACCATGATGGCCTCACATTCACAGCCTGCAGAATGCAGAGGGCCTGGTGGTCACCCCCACAGACAGGCGGGAGGAGAACCACACTGGTCGTTTTCAGTCTCCCTAAGATGGGGAGGAGGCAGAGGTGTCTGGGACCATTCTGTCCTTGCCCTTGATTCAACCATCCCATTGCTCCTGCTCCACAACCAGCTTTGACTCCAAAGTGGCACATCAAAACAGCTGCAAGATTCACCATGTTAATGGCAGCCCTGGACAGCAGCTCCTTCTCCACGGGGCAGACAATGGTCTCACTGAAGCAGCTCTCTGGGCTGGATGTGGAGTGATCTGCTTGTCTGAGCAAACCGCCCAGCCCTGCCAGGCAGCTGTCACCTTGCCACGGAGACACGGAGAGTTGTCATCCCACCCTTGGCCATTAGTAATAAGGAACTCCCTGTGTTTTTGGTGAGGAAAGAGTGCTGACCTCTAGCAGTGCCAGAGGGAATCCCACAAGTGTTCTGAGAAGACCCTGAGGTCTCCAGGAGGGAAAACAGCAGGAATATTAGCACTAAGAGGAAAGGAATAGAAAACCCCTTACCTCCCAGGGAGAGGAAGCAGGTCCCTTAATTAACTGCCTGATGCATCATCCATGAGCGGCAGCCCTATGCCCCCAACTCTCAACCACCCCCACTCAGCCCAGATCTGCCTGGCACTTGCTCTCCGGAGAGATGCCAAATCACCCATTTTGAAACGAGTTGTCTAACAGGACTTCTCAGTTGATGGGTAGTGAAGGTGGGGGAGAGGTACCATTTGGGGAAACAGAGCAGTCAGGAAAAAGTGGGGAAGGCAACTTCCATGTATTTATCAATAACAGAACATGAACACACTGACTGGAGGCCCAAAGAGTTTATGAGTGCTTCCTTCGTAGTTTCTCATCCGAGTACCCCCAGTGAACTCGTGACATGTGGGAGCCCACTGAAGGACACTACAGAGCTCCTATTTCAAATGCAACTGCTGCTCGCAGAAACTATTTCACATTTCCTGTTGTATGGAGAACACAGAGGCAGCCCACGGCCTGTCACACCTCACTGGACTCATGGCTGGCCCAGTCACAGAGTCCTTGGGAAACGAGGGGTCCCCTTTCATAAACTCTTACACTATGACAAGCCTGGCAGCTGACAGATGAGTTACTGAAACAGATTCGGGGAACCCAGGAGCATTCAAAAGGGGTGGGGGGACATAAAAAAAGAAACCCATAAAATACTACTTGTGCTGCAAAAACCACACAAAAGAGAACCTGCAGTTCAGGAAAATGCATCACAGGAAAATGGAAATAATTAGGTGCCTGGGCACCTACCCAGGAGAGGGCAGTCATTAGCTTGTGCCCACCCAGCCTACAAACAGTAAAAGCCAAAACCACTAAGGCTAAGTTAAACTAGAGGGAAAAGAAAAAAAGTATCCCCACTGAAAAAAGGCATTTCTGTAAAAATAACATTAGGATGCTTTGAGTTTGAATTATGACAAGGGTCCACTTTAAGAGGGAAGCCATTTGTAATTCTAGAATCCTTGAGCTATTAAGCTACAGCAATTTAATAGCTCTGTGACCTTTGGATTTACCTCCACATCCTTGGGAAATAAACTCTCCGGCATTGTGTGATGGCTCTGATTTGCCATCAGGAAAAAAGAAGTGAACAATCTCTAAGGGACTTCACGTTACCCCAGAGCATGCTTTCTCTAGTAGGGTCCCCTGAGAGGCTCAGCTTTCTGAACAGCAACCACTGCTGTGGGCCCAGCAGGGCAGTCTTCATGGAGCTGCCAAATCTACTTGCTTTGTCCCTCTGTGGAACCTACCAGCAAAGGGAGCTTGCGATTCGCTCCTGAGACTTCCAGAAATCGCCCTGCTGGGCTCTTCCTTACTGCGCCCTGTGTGTGTGTCCTGGGAAACATAGAACACATCTCAGCCTCTCCCCGCTGCCCTTAGAGCTCCAGCCAGGTGGGCTGCTGGCAGATGTCCACCTCAGTGTGCAGAGAATAGCAGGACAGTCATGGCCATAGCCTTGACCTTGAGACATAGGCCTCGGACTCCAGGACTGGCTTCCCAGATACAGGGGGAGAAAGCCTTTCTCCTCAGCCAGAGTCCCCTTCAGATACACATAGCTGGGGGCCTGAGACAAGAAGATCTGCACAGTGCCAACAAGGACAACGTATCAGGAGGTTCAGGGAGAGGCATGAAGCCATCGCTGTAGGTATACTGAGGACAGAAAACATTACTGGGGGAGGGGTTAACAGGGCAGGGAGGGAGAGGTTGAGAGGGAGTCTGTCACAGCCTCTGTCTCTTTCAGTTCCAGGCTGGAATGCTAAGGGCAGACCCACCTCCAGGGGGCAGGCTGCAAGCACTCTGCCCTTGGTCTTGCAAGGGGCTGAAAAGGCAGCACAGTGGACTGGTCTGGGACCAGGTGGAGAGCGCTGAGAGTGACTGAGGAAAATCACTGACCACCCACCAGTGCTGAGGTAGGGATGAGGAGGAGACGTTTGTCGTGCCAGTGGAGTTTCCTGTTCTGGGCTCTGCGCAGCCCCTTGGGTAGCTCTCTTCTAGACATTGTGCAACTCCCTTGCGTCATGCCCCCAAGCTGTGAGGGCCTCCTGCCCAGTCTATTGCAAACAGCCAACTCCAGAGGGCAGGGACCAGGAGTGTCTCCCTGACTCAACACCACGACCTCCCCAGCATCTAGTGCACACAGCAGGTGCCCAGTAACAACCCACTGAATGACAGCTGGGAGGTAAAACAGAGCTCAGACTTTTAGTTTGGAATCGTCACAGGTAGCACATTTTGAACAGAGAGCAAAGAGCAACTCATCCTCTCCATTCCTGGATTTACGTCATAGGGCACAGGGTGGGCATGTAAAATCTCCAAATCAAAGTCGGAAGTTGCCTTCTTATGTATGGGGCTACCATTTCCTAGGGAAGAATTAGTCAATTAGTCAGAAAACCTCTCTTACGATTTTTGTCAACAGGATGAATATGCATCATTTGTCTGAACCCTCAAGTCACAGGCACGTGCAGACGCAGCGGGGACCCGTGGCTCTGCTGACTACTGCAGTTTCAGAGTAGCTGGTTCTGGCGAGGCGAGGCCACCTCAGTGGGGGAAGTCAGTCCAATAGCAGAAAAGTGTGTCAGGAAGCCCTGGGCCGTATTCTGGCATGCACAAACGCACACACGCACACACACCGCAAAAGCAAAGACAACCACTGAAGCAACTGTTTGGGCAGCCAGTTAACTAACTGCCTCTTAGTCTGCTTTTCAGTAACTGGGTCAGAATCTGAACTTTTCTTTGTCTTCCTTTTTCTAAAAGAAAACATTTCCTAACCAAAATATGGAATTCATCTGCATGGTAATCCCAAGTGGAGAACAGACTCATTTCCTCCTGATCTGTGTCTCACTCACACCCATTCACTCTTGTTTCTCATGGACAATGAATGGAAATACCCCCCTGTAGGAATCCCAACTGCCCTCTTTGGAACAGATGTCTTGGAACCCTCTGACAAGCTGCCCGTCACCGCGAGGCAGATCGCACATGTTCACAGGCCGTCGGGTCCGACACTTCTGCACGCCCAGTTCCAGCAAGTCTCACAAGAGCTCAGATCACTGTCCCATGAGATCAGATACAACTGTGTAGTTCAGCAACTTTTTCTCCATGTCCCCTTTCAGCAACATGCCCCATCAGGAGGCCACTTTGAAGGCCCTACTTCAGCAAAGTCATTGTCATCTGCTACAGAATCAACAGTGGGATTTCTCGGCCCCATCTCTGCAAAGATTAGTATGGTCGAATCCTTCGATGAAAACATTACTCTCAGGAAGTGAGCCAGGCACTTGGGAAAGAAAATGAACTTGTGTAAGCCACCAGGGCACTGTTCATAAATTTCTGCTAACGAGGCTAACAGGCCCTCGTGGCCTGAGAGAGTTATCGCTCAATACTTCCTAAGCACCCACAGAAGTTCATGTTTCTCCCTGAGGGCCTCACTTGCTCCAGGAGAGAAATGCACTACAAGCTCTTGTCTTGTTTAAAACTGTGATGCGGGGAGGCAGACCATTCGAGCCACCTGGATGTGCTGTGAAATGGTCTTGCCAACAGTTCTAGCTTTTCCAAATGCACCTATTAAAAACAAAACTAAATGCTTGTTACATTCACTCTTTAGGGGACCTACTTTGCTCCAGAGTCAACGGACCAAAGAGAAGTTTCAGCAGAATCTAACACACTTGCTTGAACAATCCGGTTACTGGCCAGAGTAAGGAATAGGTTCGTGTGTTTTTGGAAGGCCATGAAGTAAGGCAAGAGCAGACACCCAAAAAAAGACTTCTCCTTACCCAGATTTTGTGAAGGCCATGATACAGAGGAAGAACCGGAGAAATTAAGGACTCCGAGAGAAGCCACCTGCACTTAAAACCTTAAAACCTGTGAAACATTATTCCCATCTGCCTTAGCAATAGCCTTCAACAGTTCTGATTTCTACTGCACCAATAAAACTTTGCATGACTCTGTGAGCCATTAAATCCAGGCACAAACATACTTCTAGAGCTGTACATGCCTGCTCAGTATTAGTACACACTGTTAAGGTTGGACTACTGGCTCCTTTCCTCTCCATTCTTTTTTCTATCAATGAGGATTGTTTACATGTAACATTAAATTTCAATTTTGTATGGAGTGAACTTTGAGTGAAATGACCATAAAGTTGTAATTAAGATTAAAAAAAAAAGACATTTTCTCAAACCAGGTATCCTTGCGTACTCCATTCACCAAACCCATTAGGAAGAAAAAATATGCATACGTGCATACACATGCACACACAGCAAGATAAAAATTTTTAAAAAGGGATTAACAGAACAAAGGAAATATAGTGAAACATTTAAGGACATAAACTCTAGCCCAAGGGACCCTCCCCAGCACTATCACTTTATCAGCTGTGTGACCTTGGGCAAATTAGTCTCTGAGCCTCAGTTTCCCCATGTGTGAAATGGGGATAAAAGCATATACATTTCCTAGCATGGATGATTCATCTTGAGGAACAGTGTCCAGTTGCTTCTATCATGTGGTTCTTACTAACCTCAACTCCAGAGCCCGCTAGTGCTTGTTTACTTAAGAACGACACAATCTGGCAGTCACCTGCACGTATGACCATAACTGGGCTCTTGTTCCCCTTGCCACTTCGAGGTCACAGTCTACACATTCTGTTTATACTGACAAAGAGTTTCCTGATGACACAGTAGTTACAAAGAAATGTCTATTTGTTTAGTTCTTTGCTTTTTGCTGCTTACAAATGTCTGTGGATTGATCTATGTGGATCCCAGAAATGTAATCGTTAGTTGCTTAGCTAAAGAGGCTTCTCTCTGTGTTTGTTTTTACTAGAAGTCAGTCCTCTGAACCTGTGGTTTGCAAACTTTCTTTTTGAGCATGGAACGCTGTTTATCAAACAGAATCTGACAGGCAACCCTAGATGTGTTCACGAACCAGCTAGAAGCAGAGCTGGGGCTGATTAGAAAACAGGAGTCGACCAGAACCACCTTGCTACCATGACCACCATCACCTCCAGCAGCCCCAAAACGCCGCTAGGAACTGTAGCAACAGCCAACTTCTGTGGAAGACCCTCAGTGAAAGCTTGGATCCAAACCATGCTTCCGGTTTGGATCTCAGAGCCTCTAAACACCACGTGGCCTGATCTTGAGTCTCCCTGGTGAGCTCCTGCTTTTCATCTCCTAGCTCCGTCAGTAACAACAAAGTCAGAGACCCACAAAACCACGATCCCTTGCTTACTAAACGTTCCTAACATGGCTGTGGTCTGTGCAAATACACAGACTCTTACTGTCTTTGACCAGACTGTACGCTTACGGCCACTCCCCAAAAGAAACACCGTAGGACCACAGTGCTCGCATGGCTGTGCTGACCACTACGTACGATGCACATTGTCATTATTCCTGGCTTCTGGAGGAGCCCTGTTCCACTTACATTTGGTTCCACCCTTTAGTCCATGACACATAAGCCAAGGTCTGTCCCATCTAGCAAAGGCTCAGAAGAATGTTGGAAAAATGTTCAATGAACAGGCCACTCTCCTGCTGAAATATACACCCTTACAGGGCTTATGAAGTACCACGCGGTCTCCACACATATGAAATGTTACAGGGAGGAAAAAAGTAGAGAGAAGTTCAGAGTAGGGGAATGGGAACACTGAAGCAGTTGGAGAAAGTCATCACTTGGAAAGCGCCAAGACCGGGAAGCAGGCCCCTCCTCCTCAGTTCAACAGCAGCGGCTGCTCAGTGGAAGCATGACATAGATTTAACTGTGGGAAGGCAAGAGGTAGAGGGAGACTTGCTCAGGGTGGTCTGAGGGAGACCAGCCAGGAGCGATGGGGCTAGAGCCAACGAACAAAAGATCCCAACCAATAGGGAGAAAATACTTCCTCCACAGAAAAAGCCGCTCCACCTCCCAAGGGAATGGCTGGAAGACTCCCAGCCTGAGTCATTCGGAAACAGATTTTACAAACCGCTCCGGAGTATCCCAGAGGGAATGATTAGGCCATGACGGAGGAAGAGGCTTCAAGACCAAGTGGGTCTTTTCCAGCTCCAACTCCCATGATTCCCAGAACCTTCTGCTTCTTCCCAACTCACTGTGGTCAGTGTGGCCATAGCCTGATGGTAACAATCCTCCCCTGCAAGCCTGTCAAGGCCTGGGCGTAGCTACTGATGTGGCCCTGCCTGGCTGGGCCTGGTAGTCTTGGCTGCCACTGTGAGCCTGAAGTCCCGGCTTCCGTGTGAACAGCCCTGCCTGGCCCCAGGGCACTGAAGAGATGGTGGATGTGACAGCCCAGGATGCAGGGCTGCCGCCCACCCCCTGCCCACCCCAGGGCACTCAGCAATCAGGCCTTGGCCAGGAACACTGCCCCAGGCCTCTTACTTTCTTCATCTACTGGGGCCTTCGACATCTGCTAATCAGATCTGCTCCTGGGAGCTGGCAGTCATTACACCTGCTGGATGGCTGGAACACTGGCAAGGTCTCCCATCCCCACAGCTGGCCAGCGAGGGGAGCAGATGGGCTGCATGTGAAGCTGTGTCTGCTTGGATCTAATTATGAGACTGAAAGAATGAGCCCCAAGTGACCCTGGTCACCTCAGAGATAGCCGTCAGACAGGCCTCAGGAGAATGTCACCAACAGCATGGGGGATGGCTATGACCTACCCATGATCCCCTCTCACGTTCTTTCTGAGGAACCAGCTGCGTGGGGTCGCTCACACTGGGACTGGGTGCCACTTTCTGGTGGTGTTAATCTTACGCCAAATACATTTCTTCTTGGTGACTACTCACTTGACTCAGGTTTCTAGAAAATCCCTAACCAGAAATTTCATTTTAAGCCAGAAAAGCCTCACAGAAAGCATCTGATGAGATAAACCACCACATTATTTTGGTCTCGTTTCAGTTTTTAATTGGGTGTTACTGTCAAGTCGGTATCCCTGTTAACTATTGTTGTGTGACAAAGCTCCTCAAAATGTAGTGGCTTAGAACAACAACTTCTTATTTCTCATGATTCCATGCGCCGTCAGGCAATTCCTCTGCTGGTTTTGCCCCAGCTCAGGGATGCGCTGCTCTCAGCTGGGTCAGCAACGCTAGAGGGCCCACTGAGGCTTCATTCACACACACGGCTGTTAAGGCTGCCCGCTGCTGGCAGCACTGCAGCTCTCCGCCATGGGCCTCTCATCCTCCTGCAGGCCCAACTGGCTTCCTTCCACGCAAGTCTGAAGGCAGAGTCCCAACAGGACAAAGGCAGAAGCTGCCAGACCTCCTGAGGTCTAGGCTCTGGAACTCACACAATGCTTATGCTGCATCTATCGCTCCGAGTGAATGAGAAAGCCAGCCCAGCTTCAAGGGGGGGGGGGGGGGAAGAAGGCCGCAGTTATGGGCGAGAAGAGCAAAAAAAGGATTCGGGACAGTTTCAAATCTACCACATGTTGGCATCTTCCAAGGGTGTCAGAGTGACATGACTTCTGGACAGTGGTCACAGGTGCTCTCGACCAAAGGGATCCCTTTGTCGAATCCTACAGACCACCCTTGAAAAGCTGCAGTACAGGTTACCATGTTAAAGTCTCTGAAAAGTCCCACAATAAAAATAAATCCTGCTTAACAATGAACAAATAACCTTCTAGAAGCCAAATAAATCTTGGTCACAAATCCTGAATTTTGGGAATAGTTCTGGTTCTGCCCACTTTGTTCTTGATGACCTAAGAAACATCTCAGAAATGTCACATATGTTTCCAGAACACCTCCTAACACATGGAAGTGGCACCATGATTGTGAGTCCTGAGGTGGGTTATAAAACTGAAAGCCACAGAAGGTGATGAAGAACTATTCTACTTCTTACCTGCCTATTGGTCACCAACCTATACCCTCCCATAAATCTGTACCCTCCCGTATCATTTTCTGCTCAATCAGAAAGAAAAAGCTCATCCACCCTCAAAACCAGGTTCTCCATCGGCAGTTTCAATAGCAATGATACAGGGGAAAATGGTCCCCAGTGCTCTGGCCATGAGACCACAACTGTTCCAGTGGTGACTGGAAGACTCAAGCGGGCTGGCCAAGTCAAACCACAATCTAGGACCGTTGAGATGCATGAACTTGCAAGACCAGGAGAAAGGGCGGTGTCCTCAAATTCAAGAACCAGACCCCTGGCACAGTTCCTGCACACAGAGTACAGTGCATAGGGAAGGCACATTGCAATGCTGGATTACAAAGTGCTAAATACAAAACCGAAAAAATATCCTATTTACCTTTGTATTTTCTCTTGTATCAGGGAGAGCAAATGACAAGGGGGAGAGAGAAGAATCCACACATCTGGCTACAAGAACTTTCTTAGAACTGATTATTCTTATATTCATTCACTAAAGGACAGGGATTCACCCAAAGACACACAGCTGTCAGGGGCCAATCTACTAAATCAGACTGAAGACATCTCAGGATTTTCTTTCTTTGGCATCAGAAACTTGTAAGTCTTTGTCTTCTGCTGTGAAATCATCAGGGAAACATCTCCTGAAAGCCTGAAAGTAATTTCAAAGGATGGGATAAAAGTGAATCTACAGACAAATGAGGGGAATTCCATGGGAAAAAACACTCCATGTGTGATGAAAGAGGAAGGCAGAATTCCTAAGGGAAACAGAATCCTGAGCACACTGGTCAGTCTAAGAAATAAACAAGGTAACTGGCCAAAGGAGCTCCACAGCACAGCACAGCCCCTTGGAAAGCCTTTCTGAGAGTGGATGGATGACATGCAAGCTTAAATTTAACAGCAAGAGGCCAGTGCAAGGATCTGGTGAGAGGGTAATGGACCAACTTCCTCAGGGTTCCTAGAGATGCATCTTGGAGTCTGTTTTAGCTCCTGCTCCTAATTCACCCTGAGAAACGGCTCCAGGATGCAGACACACCACATTGAATGCTCTTTCTCTCTACCAACGTAGCTACTGCATTAGAAACAAAGGACAAAAATGACAACCACAGGGTTCAGCTGCTCTGTGGGATATGGGAGAAAACCTGCAGCCAACTTACGACTTTGTTCCCTTTCTCAATCCATGCACTGAGGGATTCTAAGAGCAGACAGGCCCCTGGAGCACAGCCTAAAGCACCAGCACACTAATACAGTGAGACAGTAAGAGCAGAGAAGGGGGGAAATTAGGAAAAGATAAGCACTAACAGTTCTATATTCTATTACATATAGGGAGGTATTTTCAGAAATACAGAACACTTGGGTTTGCTGGAGTGAGAGAAAATACATGGCCAAGAGATGACAAGGATAGATCTGATTCTGACCACCGGTGTGAAGCAGGTACATTCCCCCATCGACAAGGCATCCACAGCCCATTCAGGATCACAGATCAGCCACCAAGCACAAGCCTGCATCTGTGGAACTCTGAGCCCCATACAGGTTTTACCAGCTCCGTTCATCATCATATGTTATTTCTATGATGATAGGATGTTTGCTGGGGAAACTGGAGGGGACGGAAGAGGTTCGGCTGTAAATGCCATCTGTGTTCTGATGGTATGGGAGGGACAGTGGAGGCAGTGGCAAGGCCCCCAGGACTTGGACAAGCTGCCTTCTCCTGCCTGCAGGTCCAGCCTCACGACACCGTGTACCACACCACCACTCACCGTGCCCTGACCACACTTCGCACTTCCGGCCCCCTGGCCTCCGTCCACATTCATCCCCACCTGGACGCCAATCCCTTCCTTCATGCCTTGGTGAAACCTTGTTATTTTTATGGCCCAACTCAAAACGTCACAGATTCTGGAATGCCCTCCACAAAAGTCAGAATTAATTGTTCTGTCCTCTGTCCCCAATATTATTCATTTATCAGAGAAGCAGTGACTTCTCTGCTCATCCTCTCACGGCTGGATCAGGAACTCACCGAGGACAGGGACACTGTCCTCCTCTTCGCTGCTCCACTGTCACACAATAGGTCTGAATGATTAGATACGGACAGCTCCAAGATCGTATCCACTCATCCCGTATATGACAGTCATAGAACAGCCAGCAGGATATTAGAAGATATTTTCCATTTTAGGATGTGTCCTCAAGACTGCTGTGTAACAGAGAGGAATCAAAAAAATAGCAGAGAAGCCTTGTTTTTAAGGTGCACTAATAGCCTGGATTCCCCTTCTTTCCTTCCCCAGGAATTTCCCAAAGTAATGTAGATTGCTCTGTTCAGACTTGGCTGGCCACAGATTTCCGTCAGATTTCTGTTTTCTTCCCGATCTGAGTGCATGGAAAAAATACCGTAATTTCCTCGTGGGCCTAGTTATAATCCTATAGGCGGATTAGCAATGAGGAAACCTTGGCCCCATAAGAAGCCCTAACAACCCAGTAGTTCCATCTGTTACTGTGAAGCCTTATCAGCGTTTTTTACTGAGGCATGAAGTATCATTCTAGGATCAACATCTAGACTCCTCTCAGAGATCATCCCTACACCCTTCCCTTCCCTGTTTCAGGATTAAAGGTATCAAATTCTCAGTATTTTAAATTCACTACAGCATCTATCAGACACGGGTATAATTCACACTCTACTAGCAATCACTGCATGTGCTTTGTTTCAGGTCACCTGCGATGTCTCCGAGGGAACTTGTCTATCACTGTTGAAAATGCTAAAGCAGTGTGTTCTGCAGGCACCACGGTGGCCCATGCATACCCCTCATCTCCCCGGGGTACGTGCTGACAGCAAGTACCCAGGACCACCACCCATGTAGAGAGCAGGCCTTACATGCTGGCCTCAAGGACAACCACCAGCCAGCGACAGAAGTGAGGTGGAGGCAGCCTTTCCCCACTTGCTGGGCCCTCCTATGGGCTGGTTCGGAAGGATGCCCCCTAGAATTCACCAGGAACTCAGGCCCAGGTGCCCACAGCCCAACTTACTCAAAATCATCCCTTTATTGCCTGTCATCTCCTTACTAGTTCACAAACCTATTCCCTTACCAATGTTTTCCAGGATTACCTCCTAACAACCTACTTGTGCTTGAATCCCAGTCATAGGATCTGGTCTGGACAAAGCCAGTCTAAGGAAAGTCCCAACACAGAAGCAATTTGATAACATATATCGGAAGGCAGACATACAAGGACACCCCGGATTCAAGTGGAGTAAATCTTCACAGTAAATAAAACACTATCGTGGCATCTTCATGCTGAAGAACCTTTCCGTGTCAGTCATAATGAGCCCAATAGCCTCAGGAAGCGAACAGAGCGGTCTCAAATCTGGGATTTAGTGTGTTATATGTGTTCTAAAAACAGACTGGATTTCAGTGGCTGTTTCAACTTCCATGGCATTAAATTTCCTTTTATTCTTCCCAGCACTGTATTTCCAATAAGCCCTGAAAAAACATACCCCTGGGGAAGGATATTTTGCTATCTTAATAAAGTCTTTCAATCCTTAGGAGACAATTCACCATATTTCATTCTCAAAAATATTAATTCTACTCCCCCAAAGAATCTTATGAAAATATTTATGTTTTTTGCCTGAGTTCCTGGGGAGGTGAAGTTGAAAAGCTAGCTAATAAAAGATAATTCCGATATTACAAAAAAACAATACATATTGCAATATGGAAATAATTAAGTTCCAAAGAAAAAATGTCAAGCCCTCAAATCAAAAGCCCTTTCGCTAGAAAGTAACGTCCAAGTGTTCCTGTTTGACTAATATGTATTAGACATTATTTGAGGCATGGTTTGCTTTAAAACAAGCAAGTAGGTACCAAATTCAAGTTTCTATAAAAGGTAAATTCATGGATGAGGATTCACTTCACACTAAAAAATTCATAAATGTTCCATTAAAATACGATACCCTGTAAAATACCAATTTTAGAGAAACCTGTTTTTTGTTTTGTTTTGAGACTACATCTAATTGGGAAAACACACATTTCTTTCTTCCAGAAGTGTAGCGTGGACCAGGGCGGGAAGAAGAGGGATGCAGATGGAGCGTTATGAAGAAGGCAGAACTGAAAGGTCGTCATATAACCCATGGGATGTGGGCAGTGAAGTAAAGAGGGGGGCTCAAGATGCTGCCCAGGTGTCTGGCTTGGTAGATGGACTGGAGGCCTTTTTACTAGGGGAGAGAATTCAGGCCACAGAGTCAGGGGGAGTGAAGGAATAGGTTTATTTGGGGGCATGATGCATTCTAAGTGCCAGTGGGACTCCAGGGAAAGACCCCAGGCCTGCAGCCTGAGGAGAGGTTCGACTGGGGGGAGGTCTGGCCCATGAGTGGCAGCTGAAGTCATGGGGTGGGCCAGGTAATTTGGAGAAGGAAGGGAAAAGACGGAAGAAAGGGGCTAGAGGAGTCCCTGCAAACAATAATAAGGAAGAAGTGAGGAAAGTCAGCTAAGCAGTCTAAGAAACACCAGGGAGAAGCAGGTATGAATCAGTTCATGGGGTCTGTGAACACTTTACTAGGAGCCAGCATGTGGTGTTAATTGCTATTATTCCATGAAAATGAGCTAGACCATGTGCCCTGACCAGGCAGAGGGGAAGGAGAAAGGCAGGAGGCTGGGTGATGACTGGTTTGCCTACCAGGTCTAGTGCTCCGTGGGTACAGCTGACTTTCCAGATGCTGACAGTCCCAACTGAGAAGTCACATTAGAACTTCCAAGTGTGTTTTCTTTGACACTGTCACACCCAATTTCATCTCCCATAAAGGACAATTCTGTATACAATGAATTATTACTGAGATGACAGTAGGTGCAAAGTTAAGCATCTTAATAAAACCTTTCTAGAACACGGTTCAAAATCATATACATCCCAACAGTCAGAAATGACAATTTCACCTAAAAAAAAAAAGGACATAATCATACAGGTGGCTATTCTGTTAATGAAGTCAGTGAATCTCATTAATAATAAAAAGAGCAAAAATTCAAGTGAGGTGCCGTTCTTACGTCCCAAACTGGCAAAGATTCAATAGGAATTCCGACAGTGTGCTAAAACAATCACTTTCTCTTACTGCCAGGGAGAGCCCAGTGTTCCTGGAGCTATTTTTAAAACTGAACAAGTATCTATAAAAGGACAGTTGAAGTTTATATTCAATGATTTTAAAAAATCAGAAAACTCAAATGCTAAAAACAGAAGGTTAAAACAATATAAGTATGTACCACAGATACAATTTGCAACCACTGAAATAACTTTAACAAGAAGCTTCTTGTTAATGAATATGGTATCATATGAAACAAAAAAGTAGCTGACTGTAAAGTTGTATACAGAGTAAGAACTCAATTATGGCAAGAAAAGAATGTACATACAAGAAGAGACACTCTTTGGAGTTCGGCTACCTGAGTGGAAGCGGTGACCCCTAGGGAGACGGGATTTTTTTTTTTTTCTCCTGCATGTGTATACTTTTCTGTATGAACCTGGATTATTTTGATAATCAGTAGAAAAAACAAATAAACATCTTCTGGCAATTCTAGTCCAGCAATGACAGCACATAAGGCTTGCTGCTCAACTTCACGAGTATTCCAGTGTCCCAGGCACTAGGGAAGACTGAGTGGCTGAAGCACGACCTCTGCTTTGAGGTGTGTAGGTAATACAAATACGCACATAACAGCAGCTGGAGAAAAACACAATTCCTAGGTGTTTGTCCAAGGGACCTTTTCTACAACCACTTTACACCGAAATGCCTGGCAGTTTCCCCAAAGGAAAGACTTCAATGTACCCGTCATGGGGTGTAAGTTGGCTACCCTGAGCTTGAATTAACAAGGAGAGGTCCGTGAAAGCAGGTGACCACCATGCCAGGCTGGCTGTGACTTTCCAGGCCATAGCCAGCCCATGAACATGAGCAGAAAAATGGAGAGAACTTCAACTGAATCAGGGATGCAGTGTGAGGATGAAGCAGGAAGAGAGAAACATGTTGATGAGGCAACAAGACAGGAACCAGCTCTTTCAGATTAGTCACACTAGATTTCTAAAGTGAATTCTCAGTCATATTTGCCTTCATTACATGAAAGAGATGACCTAAGCTGTGAGTTAATGACAGGAAGAGCCCATTTCCTAAAACAACTTGGCTGTGTATATAGAATAATTTGGATCAAAATCAGGTACATTTCTAAGTCCATCTGAGCTTGCCAATTAGCTCTTAAGAGTTTTTCACAGGCTGTTCTGGGCTGGTAATGTGAGGTGCAGAGACTGGGGGCCAATCCCATCTTTACAGGCTGCCTGGCACCTAACCCTATGAGACGTGGTGAGTGGCTAGCCTTTGTCACAGGGGATGCTCGCGTCTTGAACGAAGGACAGGACCATGGTATGAAGAGTGGTTCCCACCGGTATGAGAAAACAAGAAAGGGAAAAGATTACAAAAACTTAATTTTGGCTCTTGAATTAACCCAAAATGGAATGTAGATTAAATCATTATTTCATTGAAAAGTAGCTGGTTTGGGTCGGGAAGTCATGATGAAATCTCAAAGAGCAAATAGAGTGTTTATGGGGGGCAGGATCTTGGGGCTTGAGAGCTCTCCTACTGCCTTCTTTAGTGGTAAGCAGGGACTGCCGTGGTGTGACCTGAGAAATGATGAAGAATCTATACAGCTATGACTTACCTACGTTAACAAGCTTCATGTAAAAGCACACATACGTTTTACAGAGACAGCGAGGGAAATCCCTCTACGACATACCCGAGTATACTCACTTAGATGAGGAGAGGTCATCCCCTTCCTTTTGAGGAGCAGCTTACAAAGTGCATCATGAAGATCAAAGAGCTTTCCATGTCAGGATCACGGCATTTCTTTGTGTAGATGAAACGACAAAAGAAGCACCAACAGGAACCACATCTACCTGTCGGAGGAGCTACATACAGCCTTTTCCACAGACTTGAGCACTTGATCAGAGCAAAACTCTATGTTTGCTGATGTGAGATCCAGAACATCCTTGTGGACTTACTCCCTCAGATGGGGGGCCTGAATTCTCCATCAAATAATCCTTTAGAGAGGCCCAGAATTCATAGGGAGATGGATGTTTTCACCACATCAGCACTGAGAAGAGCTCCCTTCCACGCGGGGAAGCACAAGAACCCCCAGCTTCACCTATCCTCCCCCACACAGATGACTATTCCTACTTCTCCAAAGAACTCAGGCCAGCACATGAGAATTCTCTTAACATCCATCCATTCCTTATAGCTGAAGCTTATTTTTGGCAATACTACCCTTCCTACCCAGAGAGCTGCCCCAGCTCCTCTCCAAAGCTAACCCCACAGGCACCCATCCCTAGGACTGTGCTTCATTCTGTTAGTTTGACCCTGCCCACCTGACCATCCGAAGCCTCCCTCCCCACCTTCATGAACCTTTCTTGCCAGCTGCACCTTCCTACTGGTTTCCTACCCTCTGGTCAACCCACTAGACGTGATGCCTTTTTAATATCTAACCTCATTTCTCTGCTTAAAAGAACCTTTGTGGCTTCCCAAATTATAAATGGGTTGTATTCCCAAACTCCCTTATAAACTGGAAGTCAAACTTAAGCCTACATTCACTTCTCCAATTGGCCAATATTTAGCATATAACATTCAAGACACCATGCTGTGTAGCCCATAGCATGCCCAAAGTCAAGTTCTTGTCAGAGGATGTTATAAAACTAGCTCTACAGTCTAAACACAGACATTTATCTTCCATCCATTCAACCAATATTCACTGCACATCTACTACACACTAGACAGTGTCCTGGGCCCTGAGGGTATAATAGAAGACTCAGACCAGTCCTCAGAAGTTCACAGTCCACCGAGGGAAGCAACTTCTCATTCTGTCCCTGCTGAGAAGAATCCTTAGGACTCTCCTGCCAAACGGTCCAGTCCAGCTAAAACTTATCAGAAAAAAGGCAAGCCGTCAACATACAAGCAACAAAAGTGGAAAAAGAACTGCTTTAAGTCTTTAATATATCCAATTCCTTTGATTTGCTTTTTTAAAATCTTAAAAACCACAATCTTATTTTTACTTTATTTTATCGTGTTCCTATCCAGACATCATATATTTGATTCAATTTATCCCCAGTAAAGGAAGAAGGCTATTACACCCTCTCCTATTAGCTGCTTCCAAGCTACTGGTGGAAATGAATCCTATACTCTGTTCCTGGAACTTAAAAACCTCAATGTCATAATAAACTCTATCCAAGGAAAAGCCACTTTTAGGGGGCTACAGATTCTTTATGAAATGTGATAAAGCCGTGTATTTAATACAGACATCTCAATCCTGTTTAATTCCTGAATACAATGATACTAGAAAGTAAACTCTCTCATTCATTTACTCAGCCTGGGAAAGACTGAAGATGGCAATGTATTTACCATGTTTATCACACAAAGGCATACAGTCACAGATCGAGTACAGATCAAGTACACACAACAGAAGAATGTTGACAAGGAGAGTGGCTGGTGTTTGTTGGCACCAATTACACAGGAAGAGCATCAGAGGTTAGGAAAGCTCACCACCATCCCCCCTGTGAACCAACCAGGATTCAAACCCAGACCAGCAGGATTCCCGGTCAAATACTCTTCTCCCACCTCTCAGGATACACTTCAGTGTCACCCAGGGCATGAATGAGAAACAAACACACAGATGATTGCAACTGGATTCTCTTCTCATGTTTTATACATACACATCCCTTGAGAGTATATCTCTGTATTTCTGGTACCACAGTAAGAAGAAGAGTGCTAATTCACTATAGGTAGTTAAAGGTCATTCTCTTCTGGATGACAATTCCTAAACTGATCTGCTGGGGCATATCAAAATGTGACCCCAAGAACATCATACCTGCATCAAATGTCAAAATTAACAATCATCAAAGAAGCAGAACATCTATCTAGAAAGTTGTGTTTGGGTTCGTATCCTGGTGGGTAGTGGTGAATGTCTCCCTTGGCACATTTCAGAAGGAAGTGGAGGAGAAAGGTCTACTGCAAAGACATCAAAATGGATCCTCGGGCTCTAAGACATAAGGTCCCGCAAACACAGCAGCTATGTGTCTTTTCTTTTTCTTTCCAATTTTGAATATTTAAAAATAGTCCTCTAAACTGCAGACTGTGAAAAAAACTTTAAAAGGAGAAAAAAAACTCACTTTCATAACCTTCACAATCTATTGGAAAAAACTGTATTTTACTTAATAAATTAAAGATCACCCCATTTTTTCAAGGATCTTCTAGAGCATCGATGCCCAATGGAAATATTATGTGAGCAAGTATGGCATTTAAAAATATTAGTAAAAACATTTAAAAAGAATAAATTAATTTTAATAATATATTTAAATCTATGTATCTCAAATATTATCATTTCAACATATAATCAGTGTAAAAAGTACTAAAAATATTTTACACCCTTTTTTCCTAACACTAACACTTCAAAAATCTTCTGTGTCCTTTGCACGTAATGCACATCTCAATTCAGGTACTAAGTTTTCATCAGAAATACCTGACCTGATTAAACCATATAAAATGTACAGCTGAAAAAATAGATCTGGATGCCCAAGTTGTCTCCGTTTTTATTTTTTACTTTGTGAAGCAATGAATTACATTTATGAATACTCAAATGTTAACCCAGCTTTTCATTTTAAAGGCAAAATCCACTTAGTAATGATGTGTTGCCTTTTTCTATTTTTTTTTAAAGATTTTATTTATTTGGGGAGCCTGGGTGGCTCGGTGGGTTAAGCCTCTGTCTTCAGCTCAGGTCATGATCTCAGGGTCCTGGGATGGAGCCCGGAATCGGGTTCTCTGCTCAGCAGGGAGCCTGCTTCCCCCCACTCTCTCTGCCTACTTGGGATCTCTCTGTCAAATAAACAAATAAAATCTTTAAAAAAAAGAAAAAAGAAAAAATTTAGAACTTATAGTTAATTCAGTTATTGGAAAACTTTTATGCATGTTTGAGACAACTTCATTGAAAATTTAGAACTGGGGGCAAAGATTCATTTACTCGTGAACAGAAAACCAAAGACTAAAACTCCCAGTGCTTCAACCCTTCTGATGAGGGAGTCCCACATTGGAAGATAAGGTCACTCTCAACTTATTCAAGAAAAAGGTGATCCTTCCTGATCTAAATAACTTAACTTGAATGGAGTCCCCCCCCAACCCACCCCAAAAAAGGCAGCTCAATAAGGCAAGTTTGAAACTCAAAAGAGATTTTAAAACCATGGACATTTTTTCAAGTCAGATTCCCTGCCTCCCTTCCTGTGTCCTGGTCAATTTATGAGCATATTTATTGAGATTCACTAGGTGCTAGTTCCATATGGCTCACTCTACACACAATACATCATTTCATCTCCCAGCAATCCCATGAGACAGGTGAGAGCCAGAGAGGGTGTTAATAACTTGTTCAAGGTCATACACCTAATTATAAGGTGTAGAGCTGGGACTCAAGCCCAGAAAGTCTGACCAGATTTTTTTTTTTTTAAGTGTGCCCAATAGAAGCCCCCTTAAACCAACTACACACCCTCAATTCATGCTTTTCAAAGATTTCTCACAATTTGCACAGAGCAGGCAGGCCCTAACAGAGCAGGTATGACTCCGCCACTCTACCAAGGAGGCAGAAGAGACAGCTGGCAGAGCAGTTCCTCCATCCCACACTCAGTGCACCTTCCGAGGTCCCTGACATCAGGAAGACATGCACATGGTACTTGTTGCTGCTCTAACGCTACACACATGTCATCTTTACCTCACTGAATCCTCCAAAGCATTCCAGGAAAAAGGGGTATTCACACATACAGAGATGGACATTCCATCGGGTAAAGGAATATGCCTGAGGTCACACAGCCAAATGGCACCATATCTGGAATCCCAATCCAGGTCTGTGCCCAGCAGAGATGGACTCTCAGCCTTGAACCACCTCAAGGCAGGCTCTCAGACTGTGGTGACTCCTTGTTCAAGAGCAGCCTTTCAACAAGGTGATATGATATGAGGAGTCTGATTTCTTCATAATTCACACGCTGTTAATTTCAGAAAGGCCACTCCAGTGTCTGACTTGGTCAACTTTTATTGCATTTGTATGGGATGAACTCACAATTAAAAAAGAGAGAGAGAAAGAGAGAGAGAGAGAGAGAGAGAGAGGTGTTTTATCTGGCTAAATCTTCGGAGAGGGGGATTTCGAGGATGAACATGACTTTGCTCCTGAAGGCACTGGCAGAATGGAACTGGCTTCTCCCCATAGCTGGATTAAATAGGCCAGCTGGCAGTGATCCAGGGTGACAAACCCACAGTGGGGGACTAAATCATCATTGGAATACACAGGAAATAATGGAGCCACTTAATTCAGGGGTTCACATGCGACTCCTTACATAACGGACAAAATGGCAGCTGGACCTGTTTTCACTCAGACAGTGCCTGGGAGTTGGAATAAACACACTCCTCACCAGCACAGATCTGTCTCTGCTGAGAATATTTTCCCTTGTAGATCTGTATGAGTGAAAACAGGCCTCACTACCAACCCCAATGTCACCCGGCTGACAGGCATCTGAAAGTCTGGACCGAAACAATGCGTGGCAGAGTGTTATTATTAACCAAATTTTTTTAAAATTTTTTAAAAATTTATTTATTTGTCAGAGAGAGGGAGAGAGAGCGAGCGAGCACAGGCAGAGTGGCAGGCAGAGGCAGAGGGAGAAGCAGGCTCCCTGCTGAGCAAGGAGCCCAATGTGGGACTCGATCCCAGAACACTGGGATCATGACCTGAGCCGAAGGCAGCCGCTTAACCAACTGAGCCACCCAGGCGTCCCTATTAACCAAATTTTAAACAGATGTATGAACACCTGGTTCAGAAAGTCACATTAGTAATAAATCCCTTATTTTCGTATAGGAAAAGATATGTATTTTTTTATTAATAGTCTTTATTAATAGAAAATCAGTTTCACCTTCTCCCAGTAAATAAATAATGGAACAGATATTTCAAGATTATCAGTTTGATAAGTTGCCAATGATTAACCTTCACAAGACACCCACCCATCTTGGGTCAGCCCTGGCTTTCCCATAAGAAGGAAATTTGCTCAAATTATTTCATAACTCACAGGTGTTTACAGTTCCCATTAAAAAAAAAAAAAAAAAAGAACCCAAGCTTCCAAATCTAACCCAAGCAGTAGTAGCTATTAAAACAAGTTAATAACATTTCAGAAATCAATAGTTCAAATCATGATATAAGGGCAATTTTGCCTTCCCCAGAATCTATAAGCTAAAAAGATCTCCATTCCACAGTTGAGATGGCGTCTGTGAAAGTAATTTGTGAATTCACTGCATATGGCAGAGCCTCCTGGAGAGGATGTCAGTGGGTCCCACATTCAAACCACATACTGGCTCTGTTGTCCTGAGCTGTATCCTCAAGTTCATTACAAGGGCCTTGGGGGACCGAGTAGAATACTGTCTGCCTTTTTAGAAGCAGAGATGGATCAAAGTCTTTTAAAACAATTATTTAATTGATTTTCCTGCATGCATACTGTAGGAGATTACTCAGGCCCTATTTGTTATTACTAACATTTTCCAAAAGAAACCTTTATAACAGAATCGACAGACTCAATCATACATCACCTATCAGTCAACTGTTTTCAACTTTTATTTAGGCAATTCCTCTACCTGAGCTGTCATCAAGTAATAAAACTGGGTAATTTGAATTGGCCATCTTTACTTCTCCCTTCACAGAGAGATGGTAAAAATGGTGAAATGGTCCACAGAGAACTCAGAAGGAAAGACAACTCAGACTCAGCTATGCCCATTATAAAGAGCTTGGAAATTTGCTTACAAATGGTCACAGAACCTTTACAGGGTCTTTTACAATCAATTATCCAAGAGGTATTTCTAAACAAAAATAAACAAACTAGTGTTATATTCAAGATCCAAAAGTTTGAAATACTGTACCTCTTTCAAGAAGTAATTTGCTACCCCCCCTCGAAAGTGTATCCAAAGAACTGTTATAATGAAGGTATCTGATTTCTCCTACTTACCTATTTTATCTGCAGAAATGCTGGGAAGTGTCGATGAACAACTTCAGAAAAATGCCACCTGGAGAAACAAATTGAAAAAAAAACTTGATTTTTTTTTTTTAACATAAAGACTTAGCATACAATTTTATGTCTCATTAAAATAGATAGTGTTTCAAATATTGGCCCCCAGGCAGCATATAGTTCAACTTGCATTAGAATATAGCCACCTGTTCGTGGGAACAGCCACAGGTTCACAGGAACACTAATGTACTAACATCAGATCCTAACCAGCAATGAACCAGAAAAAATAAGAGAGTCGTGGGGAAGGTGCAGCCCATGAAAACTCCCCTTATTGCATCCTTTCTTTTTCCCTCACAAAGAGACCAACTTGAAAACACAATTTGTGTCCTTCAGGGCACTTTATAAACAGTCTCAAAAGGCTCAAATACTCCTGAAACAAATTAGGAATGACATATTTCATTGTGAATGCGGTAACTATCCTGGCAGTACTCTATATCCTTTTCAGTAACTCTGCTAACTTTTTTTAAAGCTAAACTCACAAGGATGTCCAAGATTGGAGATAGGAGAAAGTGGTCATTACAACTCTAACATAGTAAACAAAGGAATTAAGAAATAAGAATTTATTAACGATTAGTTTACTCAGAAATGAAGAACTCCTTTTGGTGTTCTCAAAGTCTTCTGGTAATCTTATAAAATTATAAGCCTATTAATATGTTCAAAAATCAAGTATTCCTTTTGGTGTTCTCAAAGTCTTCTGGTAATCTTGGAAAATTATAAGCCTATTAATATAAGCCTACTAATATTAATTAGTATTAATATGTTCAAAACAAAGAATCCCAAAATGTCCAATCAGCACTGCTTTGAAATATTAAAGATAAATGGAACAAATTTCTAATACAAAATATCACAGTTACTATTTGGTGGAACTACACTATATATCAGCATAATGTGGTATCAGATTAAAACCTTTCCAGATACACAAAATGTCCATTGACAGTTGGGGAAACTAATGTTGAAAGAAGCAGAAAATTTCCCTAGCATCACAGAGACCCAGGGTTTCCAAACAACAATCTTTTCATTCTGCCATGTGGCCCCTTGCAAACACCTTCTACTCTACACCTGCTAGTCTACTCAGTACCTCTCCAAACAGAATCCTGACTTCCTTAACACGAAAGCTCTGAAAACAAATCAAACAGCAGATAAAATTAATGTGTGCTTTTTGTATTAATAAAAGTAATTAAAAGTAATTTCTTCATTTCAAAATGGTAGCCCAATCATGCTATTTAGGACTGTATGTAACACTGCATATAAGTAAAAATGTAGAAAGAAGGCATTTGGCATTCAAGAAGTAGTAAATACACAACTAGGTAACTCCAGGTAAGACAGATGAAACAAAATATTTGACAGCCTCAATTCTACTGATAAGCAGAAAAACAGGAAAAGTCTATGTGCCCATTTTTCTCTTAATAACTTTCAAATAACCCATCAAGTTTTAATGAAAGTCTATAATATCAAGCCACAAATATCCATACTCATATCCAAGTAACTAGTGTAACAGCAGCAGCATCAGTGTTAATCTAAACTGGACCTGAGGTTGAAAAGCCAGTATTGGGCTCAAAGGCTCCTCTATCTAAAGACATCATTTTAGGTCAGTAACAAACTTAAAGAACAACAGTCACTGGGTTTCACTTTATAAAAAATAAATACACAAAAGAATTCTGAATTCATAAGGTTCTTTGTTATAATAGCTTAGGGGAGTTATGATTTTTTTAAATGGTTCTTTATAAGTTAATTACTAGTTAAATTCCAAGCATTTCCCACAATTTAATTTTACCCCTTTAGGGAAAGTCACAGGAAGTCATGATCAGTATTTTTATCTGAAAAACTGCCTCTGTGAAATAAACCACTAGGATTATCACAAATGGGTCTGTTGTGGTGGAGCTCTTGATCAACATTTCATTACCTTTCAAAGCTGAATGGGTCACAAAAACACTTACTTAGCATACTTCAAAATCAAAGATAACATTTTAAAAATTTTTTGTCACATACAACATAAGCAAAGCTCTGGACAGTTAAGATCTCCAACCTCTAACAGTAATAGACAAGGCAAGGGTCATATCCTGATTCCCACCTAAAGCTTTCCAAACTCATGCTGCCAGTAAAAGGCACTTCCTAGAATAAATAAATTTGGTCTGAAGCTCTGAAGACAAAAGGCATTTTGGGAAGAAGTTTTCAGTATCATGAGTACTGACAACAAAGACCTATCTTGTGAAACTACCAAAATGATCAGAAAGATAATACATGGTAATAGGGCATTAGTTATTTTTATTTTTATTTATTTAAAAAAAAGTCATTGCAAGCTTTCAGTAGACTAAAACTATATTAAGTCATAGAGCCTTCAAATTTCACAAAAAAATAATTACTGTTAGGCATTAGCTGTCAGGCACAGATCAATGTACTTGATGGGAATTAACTCACTTCCCACAGAATGTGGAAAGAGGTATTAATATTATTCCACTTGAGAGATGAAGAAACAGGCACAGAGAAGTCTCTCAAAGTTACATGGCTTATAAGAAGTGAAGATTTAAGTCCATATATATGACCACATTTAATCCTAAACAACTCTATTAACAGAGGCAGGGCAAAAAAAAAACAACCAAACAAACAAACAAAAAAAACCCTTCATTCTGAATCTGAGAGAAAATGAAATTCTGAAGAGTGGAGACAGATGTCCCCTCAAATCACACTGCCCACCAGCAACACGGGCAAGAAATGAACCCAGGGCATGGAACTCTGGCATCGGGGCTGTGGTGGTGCTTTTTTGTTTTGTTTTTTGCTTGTTTTGTTTTAAATTCTGTTAATTAACATGTAACTCTATGAGGCAAGTGTATCCTGCCCTTAATCTCTGAGAAGACGCTTCAGGGTCCTCGGGGGCTGCAGCGACTCTAAGAACATCTAGCACAGTGCACACAGAAGTATCACCATGCTGCCATTTCACCAGTTTCCCTTCCTCTAGGTGCAGTTATGTTTTTCACTTACTGGTTAACAAACAGAGCAGCATATATAAATCAGAAATAGATGGCTTTATTATTTATCATTCTTTCATCTTCATTTTTATAGATCAGTAGTCTGCTTAGCCACTTACATGAATTATAACCTAATAAACGCAGGCACGTACTCAGCAAGTACCCTAAATGAAATCAAAACCGCTGTTATTTTTGCACACTAAGGAGTTAAAAGTCTGTACTTCCCATTCATCTCCATTCGGGTTGCATGCCCTTCGGCTGCACTTCCGGAGATCTGGGACCAGAGGAGAAACAATGGTGCCCTCAGTGCCCGAGCGCAGCCCCACGTGACAGGCACCAGCTCTTATTTACTGAACTGAACTGCCAAAAACAGGAAGCTGGGTTGTAAGATCCCTCTCTCACTTATAAATTTCTATGACTCGAAATGTGCTGATTTGAACTGTTTCATGTTAACTCTAAAACAAGAACCAAGAAGTGTAACTAGTTTGGGAAGTTATAAGGATAAATCCCAGGTCAACTGAAAAAAAAATGTCACAGTAAACAGAGTGGCCACACAGAGGTCCAGGTCGCCGAGGATTGTGGGGCCAGGGGGTAAGGTAAGAAGCAGCGGCTCATGATCACAGAAGCCAAAGAAGGGTAAAGTCTCGATTGCTGTCCTACAACAGAGAGACTCGTTCCATGCACCCTGGGATAGCTGACTACACCCATCCTCCGTGAGAATGTGAATTCCCAGGGCAGAGCACCCTGTAAGTTAAATGGTGCTTTACAATTCAGTTTCTCATCTGACCCACACATTGAGCAGAAGGTGGTTGGAGTGGGGGCGGAGGGCAGACATCATTTGTTATTTCTACTTTACAGACAAGGAATTTGAACCACTTAAGGTAAATCACACAGTCAGTAAATGCTAGATCTTTGCAACAACCAAGGCATGTGTTTTTCAGCCATCGTACCTATTCATCAAGGACAAGGGCAAGGATGGGCCCCAAAGACTTGAAGCATGAAAATGAAACCAAAGGAGATGAGCTAAAAGCAAAATATAGTAAGAGCCCTATTACTCATATACCATTCTACTTCTACCTAAGAAGTACTCTGTATTTTTAGTGGACAACTCTCTAGGTTCTGTTTACTTTGTTGACTAAAGGAACAGTTGTTAAAATCCTACTTCACTATGCTCTGCTGATACAATATATGCTTGTATATGGTTCATAATTTAAGGGGAGTTGGTAGCAGCAGAAGAGACAAAACGAGCAGAGCCCCATTTCTGCATCCAAAGCATAAATTATTGTTCGAACATTAGGCTGAGAGGTTTTTTCCCCCCAAGTCAGTGAAATGTACAGACTCTCTTCTGACAACAGGTCCAAGAGAGCCTCACAGGTGGGTCTGACAATAGGAGTTTAAAAGACTGCTCAACCTTGCAAGATTTTTTAAAGAAAGACATGAGAGTGTCAAATTTCACAAACTTGTCTGCAAGCAGAGGGAGTGGCAGGTTGCCAAAGGCTGGACTGTGTTAACTCATGTGAAATGCTGGGAACTTGAACCTCTACAATGTCCTCCCTGCCACTCAGCCACACAGTGAATGACTGAAGGTCAAGGTTCCAAGAGACCGCACAGTCTATAAGCCAAGTATTGTCTATCGCAAAAACTTCCTTTTACTCTTAAGGAAGGAGAAACTACTTGAGTCAAAAATCACATCAATGTGAAACTGTTAAAGGGTAAGTTTTTAAATATCTGAGAACAACAGAGTAACCTACCCATGTGCCAGCAATAAGTCAGATTCAATTATACTGCCTTTTAACGTATCAGGTTTGTGTGCCATGTTCATTCACGTGACTATTAGCCTTTCCCCAACATTTAGTTACAAATATACTGGACCAGAAACTCCTCGAAACTAAAACCAATTCTAGCTTACTCTCTTACCTATCTCCTGCATTTAGCACACTACATTGCACAGAGTAGACATTTTATAAATATTTACTGAATAAATGGATGATTTCCTATAGATAGAAAAGGGAGGATGGGGGCGGGGAGAGAAATATGAGGTAGACAGGATGGAGAAAAATCGTCAAGCAAAGATGACAGCTGGAATTCCAGCAGGAGAAAGTACAAGAGGCAAAGGATGAGTCAGCAGGCCTGGAAGGAGCATGGGAGTGGTGGTTACCCTGTCCACACAGGGGGAGTCCTCAAGTGAGTGTGTTTCAAAATATCAGTCAGTGTCTGGACCAACCTCCATGACATCCTTGAAACACAGGTGGTGGAAGGAGGCAACAGGAGCAAGTGTATATAATTAAAGAGCTCTTTTGGTAATTCTGCAAAATGCCCCTCAGGGTAACAACTACTCTTAATATTCTTGGTCTTTTTTTTTCTTAACCTTGAATATAGCTACGTGGTCATTCTGTTGTGAATATTGTTGGGTGCCGGTAATGAGCAAACCTCATCAAAATCCCAAGCACGTGTTCAGGAGTAAGTCATTTAAGCTGGACAGACACAGGTTGCTACAGGCAGACAGATGAGTGCAGCCCCCTCGGAGTGGGCGCCAAAGCTAACCAGGGGGCCATGCAGGTAGCTTGGACCAGAAGTGCTGACAAGCCCTTCCTCTCTTTGACACTTCTTAGCAGTCTGCCTTCCAAATCTGGGCATCAACTTAGTAACAGACCAATGTTTCTGAAAAGCAGATGCCAAAATTAAAACTAGAAAAAGGGCGCCTGGGTGGCTCAGTGGGTTGAAGCCTCTGCCTTTGGCTCAGGTCATGATCTCAGGGTCCTGGGATCGAGCCCCGCATCGAGAGCGTCACCTTCACACAGGTGAAGTTCACTGAGGGGACACGGCTGTTACAACATCAGCACAAGCTAACTCACCATTCTGGAAATGTCTTCTTTAAAGATGTGCAATGTCCTAAAAATGAAGGAAAGAATTCTGAGTCCCTGCAACCAAGCAAGGATGATTCTAGTGGTGAAAGACAGTTGGCTCTGGGAGCCCTGGCTCCCCTATCTAAAATATTTACCCTTATCATTACCTTGCATATGCGAAAAACATTTCTCTGTCCATTAATTTATCCTCCCCTAGTCAAAAATTATCTGTTGGGCACCTATTCCCCACCAGGCACCAGGGAGACCAAAACAAACAAGGCATTATTTGCTACGCCTAAGGAAGTACTGTCTCCCCTACCCTGCAGAGCAGTCCTCTGCCCTGGTGCCTCCTGGGACTGCTACTGCACGAGGGGTCTAGTGGCCATCATGTACACAACTCTTGTCTCTTCGTTGCTGTCTCTTTCAGGCAGACTTATACCTATAGCTTCCGTCTCCGTCATCCAAGGCTTTGAGCTTTTCTAAAACCTTGTCCAGGGTGAGCAAGTAACAGGATTTTGGTGAAGCGGGAGCCAGAGAAAAGGAGCTCTGATTACCTCTTGGAGAGCTGGGAAGGCCCGCGTCATCTCAGGAGGAGTGAGGATGTCTTCTGAATACATGTCAGGGGCATAAAATCACTTCCACAGAAATTGACTGAGGACAGTATGAAAATACACTTCTACTGCTTGCCAGAGAAGAGTTTCAAGAAAGTTGTGAAGAAAAAAAAAAATCTGTATCACAACATAGGGCACCTGGGTGGCTTAGCTGGTTAAGCATCTGACTCTTGATTTCGGCTCAGGTCATGATCTCAGGGTCGTGAGATTGAGCCCCACGTTGAGCTCTGCGCTCAATGCAGAGTCTGCTTAAGACTCTCCCTCTGCCTGCCTCCCCCCTCTCAAATAAATAAATCAATCTTAAAAAAACAAAAGTAAGCTGTTTGTCCACTGGAATATGTGTTTTAGTCTGCGTTGTAGAGCTCGCTAATACCAGGAGTGGCACTTTAAACAGAGTACGTTCTTGGTGAGGATCAGTTGGTGAACACGTGTGTGAGCAGATGATAAGGTCTTGACCAAAACAGGAAACCAAAGTGAAAAGGGAGGTCAGGTGAGGGTTTGGAGGAAAATTCGCTGGTTGAGGCTTTTAAGCTTAAAGAACCTGGTTGGGCAGATTCCAGTAGGCACGGTGAGGAACTGAGGAATGGAGATTAGGGTAGGTGATACAGTGTGGGAAACTCACACCCTGTAGGAGGTGTCTGGAGCCATAGGTATGGGTGAGATTACCCCCAGAAAAGCAGTCAAGTGAGTAAGGTAAGAGCTGGCTATTGTATAGCAAAATAAGTAAATAAATAATAGCATCTACTTCATAGGGGTGTGTGTACTATGGAAAGAGTTTATGTGAAATACCTGACCTGTCTAGCTCTCTGAGGCTTAGCCAAACCACACAGCAGGTGCTCAATAAATACTTACTGCAAATATGCAAACACCTTTCAAGACTGCTAAAGACCATTTTTAGCGCCATCTTATCCTCACAGCATTTGGGCACGGCATGGATGCAAGAGCTGTATGTTTATACGAGGCTGTGTTTTTCTTTTGGAGGACTCTGACGTACTCGGGTCTGATCAGAGCTTGAGATTCTCCAGCATTATCTACAGAGTAAAATAATGCTGTCTTCCTTTTTATTATCTAGTGGTGGAAAGTAAACAAGCAGGCACACAATTACCAGAAATGGGGTATGAAAGGCTAAAACTCATTCCTACAAGGTCCATGGACATAAATGTCTACCACGGTCCAAGCACTGTAGTTACAGATTTAAAGCGAAATACACAAGGAGAAAAACTTGCTGCCACAGACTTTCAAGAGTAGTGACAAATGTGCCATTTGAGCTAAACTCAAAGGATGAGTTAAATGCAAAGGTCCAATTTCAAGAAAGAAAGAAAAAATCACTGGTTGGCTTAGGTGGTTTGCTTTTAAGTTCGTGACTAACTATAGCTTAACTAAAAATAAGCATCCCAAGTCGATGATGGGAAAACAAACATCACTATGAGTGCCCCATTTAGAAAAGCTGGTCAAGGAGGTAGAAGTCCAACACCAATCAACCACTAAAGCAACTGGGTTAAGTGCCCGCTATAAGTGCTGCTGGATCTTTCTGGAGAAGGACCCTGTGGTTTCACTGGTCAGGGCAGAGGAGGAAGTGAGCAGAATTTGTCCCCAGCTACAACTCGAGTGTCTCTGCTTTTATCTTTTTTTTTCCCTGTATTAGAATTCCACTGAAAATTTTGTTTGAAGAAAGCACTCGTTAAAGACAAACATTTTGAAAGCCACTGACCTGGTAAAAATTAATTCTGGGGCTAAAAATCAACAGAAGTTTTAAATTTCTAATTTTCATACCCATTTTCACAACTGGCTCACGAGTATCCTAAGGGTGACCACTGTGGGGATTGGCTGGTGCAGTGATTAGAAGGTGCAAAGGTTTCATCATTCTGTAATGTTTGAATTCTGTTTGATAGAAATGAATACTTTTCTCACCAAAAAGGTGTTTGAGATACTTTACTTCAGCCTATTTGTCTTTCCTATTTTTCAAAGAAAACAAATTATAACTAAATGTAATGCTTCCCTGGGCAAAGATGAAACCGTACAGAGGCTTCATACATTGCTGTGTTTATACTAAGAAACAAGAGAAAAAGTTCCATGTTTCATTAATAGTAAAAACCTAAGGATATAGAACCATTCTCTAGGGGAATGGTGTGCATAGGAATAATATTTTTTTCTCAACTTCCAAAAGATTCCTGTTCCTTTACAAATGTAAATCAAGTGTTTCAAATTTTAATTACAAAATGGTGTTTAAATGAAGAAAAGAGAACAAGAAGAGAGAGTGAACAATGGTCTTAAGGAGTTAGAAGCAATTTCTCTTCTAATGGCAGCTCTTCTCCCAATTCCCGAAAAGCAGGACAGTATATTCATGTTGAGAACTATGGAGCACTATTTCAACAATCTCTAGTCTAACTTTGTGTAGCAATTTTTGTCCTCAGACTGGAGAGACGCACACACAGCAGGCACTGAGACTCTGCCTCACAGGGAATATTTCAGACTCTCCTTTCAAGCTGTTAAATATGCAAGCAGCGTGCCCTCCATCCACGAAGATGAACGCCAAGCCCTCCCCTAACAGGACAAAGGCCCTGTGAGATCCTGGGAGGAAAAGCTGAGTCTGGACATCCTTCCACACTGCCCAAGCCTCCCTGGGAACCGTGGCATGCATGTGAGAGACAGCTGGTCAGGGTTAAAAGTACAGTCGGGCCGCACAGCGCCCCCCAGCTAACTGGCCCACAGAGCAAATGAACCCTGACCTTGGCCTCATCATCCCCATTCTCTATGCAAATGTGTTAACTGGCTGCAGATTCTTGAACTATGCCTCAGATGCATTCCCAAACTAACACACACACACACACACGCGTGCGCGTGAGCGCACACAAGTGATAGGACATAATTTTCTCTAGTGAGGAAAAACTGTTTGATGTATTAACAGCTAACCACTTACCAACAAAGTCAACTACAATCAATGGTAAACAAGAACCCATAACTTGTTTAAGTTCCTTTCTCCACAAGATTCTTCTGTGTCAGAGGGTTACAGATGCCTCACTGCAATCTTCTGGAAAACATTTTCCTGAGATGATTCTGCTGATGCATCAGTTCTGGCTCCCAAGCTCTCATTTGCATGAACTGGAGACCACTCATGCTGGGACAGGATGAGTCTTCCTTCAGCCAGGCCTTCTGCATTCAGTCACCCAAATTCTACCACCCCAGGGCTCTGTATGTTTAACTCAGGACTGCTTAGGGCAGGAAGGGCATCAGAGATGATCTAGCACAACGCCATCATTTCACCAAAGCAGTCCAGAACGGGAAGTGACAAAAAAGTATTGGTGGGAGCCTGGGAGCAACAAATGAGGCCCTTTCCCCTAATCCTGTGTTCATGTCAGGGGATTAAACACCAGGTTCCACAGGGATCCCCAGGGCTCAGATGTGCCTCAGAAACCATGGAGCAGGAGGCGGCCAGGACCCAACTCTCCAGAATAGCTATGGTTTATCTGTTTCATATATTAGGGTTAAAAATAAGATTTTATTTGAAATAAAGGGTTTCAGTGTAAATACACAAACATCTTGAAAACCACCACATGGCAGAACTAACTTCAAATAAAAGGAAAGTTAAAAGAGCGAAAGAACTAAAAACACAGGGTCTTACTGTAATGAATGTATCCTTTCTTAAAAGGAACGAGGAAAGAAAACAGTACCAAAACCAAATGTGTTACAGCTTAGAGCTCTCTCCTTTATTTTTGCCTGCCCGGGGAAAATAAAACAAACAAACAAAAAAACAAAGAGAAGAAAAACAAAGGGAAGATAATATATTTTAATTTCTAGGTCCTTGGGAAAAAGTCTTAAGTCCATATTGCATTGACAGGACAATTTCAAAAATGGAGTCACAGAGGGCATTAGACTCCTAACTTGAATTCCTAAGATAAATCTTTACTTTAAAAAAAAATGGAAAAAAAGTTTTCATAAATTGCCTGTGGGAGAGGGGGAGGCAGGGCTCCCAATTTCACATTTTGCTTTCCTGTCTGTTGAGCCCCTTTAACGCTTTCAATTTCTCCATTCCTAAAAAATCAAGTCCTTCTTATAGGTGTTCACAAGCCTGTGAACTATGTCTCTTTATGGTCAGTAGGCGGGAGGGAAATTGGTTTGTCACTATGTGGCAGGCTAGAGCTAGATACAGTTTGCAGGAGGGGAAAGCCCTGGGGACATTGGGAATCCAGCAAGTCACCAAGAACTATGTTCACTGGGGTCTGGCATTCCACAAAGAATCTTTTCTTTGACTTTTTTAATTTTTGTCATTCTAGACTCATACTGGATCCAGATGATTTAAAAATCTTGCTTCAGACAGTCTTCTTTACTTTTCACAGTCTATAGCTTCCAGTGACAATGAACCAAACAAACTTTTTGCATTTTATAGACCATTTAAAGCCAGCAAACTAATCGTTTAGTAATGCAGTAATTCTTTACAGAAGTGTCCTCACAATAAGTCCAGTTCTTTGGGGACTTTTTATTAATATGCTCAATCAAGTTAGCCCTGCTTAAGCCAAGTATCCCCTCCGTGCCATCCTGTGAAAGGATCGAATGTCACTTTCTAAACAGACAACCCCTCTTACTTCTCCCTTCCACTCACTCCTAAATGTCCAGAGCAACATTAGCATACAATGCAAATGAGAGACATAACCATTTCTAGGCAGAGGGAGCTCAATACATTTTCCAGGAGCTCAAAGAAAATGTAGCAAAGTACTGACTTTCCTTATGCTCTACAGATATATGAATATTAACACAAGTTGTTTTATGAACTTGGAGCGCTGCAGGAGGCCATCTTGGTTAGGCTCCAAGCAGACTTAAGTGACCTAATTTTTATGTTCTACTTTTGAAGATCTCCAGCACAGAAATTCCACAATCTTCACTGGTAGCCTGACTTATGGTTTAATTTCCTTCAGAGTCAAAGGGGACTGTTTCTCTCAACGTTCTAAAAAAAAGTTAAACAAGAGCTTAAATCTTGTGAAAGATGTTATGTGGACCTGAAACTGGTAAAAGCAACAAAAGAAGTGAACCACCAATGAACGAGGCTATAGGCTACAGCAGAGGCTGATGGGTCGTTGGCTTACTAAAGACGGTCACACTCCTCTGCCCCGCCCAGGCAAGTCTGCGTGCATCATGGACGTCCACACTCACAACTCAGACTCACAAATCTAAGAAATGACTCTACAGTGTGGAATTGCTGAATCGCTGTATTGTACACATGAAACTAACAGAATACTGTATGTTAACTAACTGGAATTAAAATAAAAACTTAAAAGAAAAAAAAGAAATGACTCTATAGCTCCTGGAAGGAAAGGAGCTCATGTGCAACAAAGAAGTATTTCCTAGTCACTGGGGAAAATTTTTCCCAGGCCTTCCACACTTTCCAAATGAGGAGAAACTTTGCTTTTTGGTTTCCTTTTCCTTTTCTGTTTTTCTAAGAGTCCCCGAAGCAATATCATACTCAGGTTTTCTACTTTTTTTTTTTTTTTTTTAAAGATGAACTTTCCACTAACTCCACTCCTTGAAGCAAGTCTTCCAGAGATTTACTCTTGGCCTCCTGGAACTTTTCAGTGAAATTCGAAAGAGATGTTTACCTGACCCTAAATGTTATCCTAATGAAGACTCGGTTTTTAATTCCTTGAACTCTTCTCTTTCTCTTTTCTTGTCATGCCCTTTGGGAAAGAAAGACACATACAGATGTTGGCTTGACCTCAACTGGCAAACACCAAGATAATAGAGTTCTAATAGTTTCTCAAGAACTTGGACAACATCACAGAGATTAAGTATGCCTCCTTATCTGGCGTGGACCTCCACACTTCACATCTAAGATAGAAAATGCCAGCATACTATCTTTGTGACAAAAACAAGATGCCAATCACTGGAAGAGTAAAAGGAAAATTACGGGTTTCTCAAAAGCAATGTGAGAGCAGAAAACGAAAACAAAAACAAAAACAAATTATGACCTAAGGAAAGAGGTGTTAGAACCATTTTCTGCCATTAAAGAGTCCAAATGAGGCTGAATGCAGGCCCTCTTTGGCGGGCAGCAACCAAGGACTATAGGAATTGGGCACCTACAATCAGGGTTTAGTTGACAATTTCCTTTTTTTGCAAGAAGGAAGGTTCCTGGCATGGAGGGTTGGCAAGTCCATTTCAAATGATCACATTTCCCCCTGTTTAGGAATGGCTTGGGCTGTCACACATACATACACGGCCACGTCATGTGCATTTCAGGGTCTTCCTCCTTCTTTCCAGGTAGCTTCCTCTACCAAGAAATCAAGGGTGAGATCAATGGCTTCCCTATACTGCCAATTTCCTCTGAGAAGTATCTTCCAGAAATCATTTAGGTGCAAGGCTTCAGAAATGATTCTGAAACCTGCTACCTGTCCTGGAATAAGGCCAAATTACCACATAATCCATCAACGGCATGCAGGCACACTGGGGGCTCAGATATGCCAAGGCCAGCTCTCGCTGCCTAGAAGCTACCAGTCAGTAGCAGGATGAGTGCCGATTCACACAGAGTTTTGTTTCAAACAGGTCCTTCTGAGAAAGTACACTTGGTATAATACTGAAGATGAACTCAAAACCAGTACAAAAGTGTAGTTTATTTCCTCTACCTTTTTGAACCTGAGTCTGCAAAAGAGATGAAAACTACCCTCAAACAAAGGAAAAAAGCCTTCACATATAAAGTGCCCCGAGTTCAGTGATGTGGTGTTCGTTATGGTCTGGTCGTTTCTTGGCACTGAGGGTCAAGCCAGTGAAATCATCTGGAGCCATGGCTGGAACCTTCTCAGATTTCAGGACCAAGCCAAGTGTAAAGATTAATCTACACAAATGCCCACCATAAGGGAGTAGTTCAAACTTGCTGACTGGCTGGACTGATTTGTAGGAGTTGAAAAATTGCTCTTTGGCATCTCATTTAATAAAAATTTCATTTATATTTCATTTATATTCCAGCTTCGTATATCTAATCAAGGACTTTAATGGGAATCTCTAGGTAAAGGGGAAAAAAACACACAAATCACTGGAGTCTCCTCATCTACAGGAATCAGAAGCAAGATGTTTGAGGATGATGATGGCCAAGGAATTCATATGATTCGCAATAACAGGAAGTAAGTGAGCAAATAAGGACTTTTCAACCTTTTTGTTTATTTCATCCAGCTCAACTCCGACTGGCTCCTGCTTTATCCCTGGGCCACTCTGCATAAACAGGAGTCCAGCTAACTTGTCTAGGATTTTCAAAAAATTTAGCTTAAAACTAATAAAGTTAGAAGAGAAGCATCCTACCGTCTTTCAGGTTTCCCTTAGTACATGAGTTAAGAAAAGACAAGGATGAAAACCTTAAGAAACATCAGGAGAAGAGTGAGAACATCCGTAGTTCTCCTTAGCACTGAAAATGAAGGAAGTGGTGTGACCCGAGTTTTGGGGTCCCTGTGTGGGCCTCTCTCTACCTGTTTCTAGGAAATGATGATACTCCTCAGATGATACTTGCCAACCCCTGGTCTGGTGACATAGAGAAATGGGAAGTCCCTCTCTGGTTCTGCCTGGGATAAAAATACTCCATAAATCTTTAAAGGATGAATTAAAAGATTATCTCTAGACAGAGGCTATGAGCGCCACTGGCCTTGGGAAGGCATGGGGGTCAACATGTACCACAGGCCCAGCTGTCTCTATTGCTTGATGAGGCAGAAGAATCTTGAAAGTTTAAGCTGGGGTATGTGGAATAAATAGGAAACACGTGACGACAGAGGTTCAATAGCTGTTCTCCAAGGAAACCAGCCCCCAGGAAGCTGTTATGGGCGTGTAGCATGAGAGGGTCAAGAGTGCAAGTTTAGCCCGGAAACAGCCCAGCCACGCATGGGTCCAGGGAGGCAGAACCTTCTGTAACCAAAACCTCAAGAGCACGGAGAACCTTAGCAGTAACAACGGTCTTCCTCCTCTTCGTTATCGTGCATGGACTGAGGTCTTGCTAGGTGCCACAGTGTTAAGCACTTAATAGCATTTATCTCCATGGAACACTCACAACAATGACATGGGAGAGTCTATTAACTCCATTTTACAGATGGGGACACTGGGAACTGGGGTATCTTGCCCAAGGTCATACAGCCAACAAGCAGCACACAGCCTTCTCACATTACCTCCTAGTGGTCTAAAAGGCCATGCGACACCAGAGCTAAAAGTGGGGAGAATGATAAGGTCATTTTTATCCAGTGCTTTTCCCTCTCTAAAGGACTTGAGGAGAAAGAACAGCACCAACTCTGGAGTTCAAATTCTTGGGTTTAAGTACCAGCCTCAGCATTTGCTGTCTAGGGATGTAATGACCCCCCAAGCGTGGCCAATACCTGCCCATTTTATTCCCCTTTCCCTGAGGCAAGTTACTGAGACCTCTAAGAGCTTTTGTCCCCCTGTCCACCATGCAATCATCATCAGGTCGCCTCTTCAGGCAGCTGTGCGCATTCAGTGAGATGATCTTAGGATATGGCAGTACACAGAGACGCACCGTTGTTATTCCATTTGCTTTTCTTTCTTTTTTTTTCCCATTTGATTTTCATGTTGTCTCTCTTGCAGAAAGTGCTAAGCCATCTGGTTTTTGTAGAAGTACAGTGTGAAGGACAGAACGGCGCTGTCCTCATTCCACGAAGGTGGTAACGGAAGCCCAGCACACAGGGCCATCACAGAGCCACGTGGCCCTGCGACCCATCTTCTGCTCCTTCCTCCACCCTTTGTCTCAGTCACCACAAAACCGCACGTGCTCCACCCATGAACAGAACTACCACTCAGCACAGTGAAGTGTCCCAACAGTGGTCCCTTGCAAGGCTTACACCCACTCCTGCTCCCCCAACACACACAGGAGGTATACACATTAAGTAAAACAGCAGCAGAAACTTCTGGAATTTGTAGGAAAAGAGTCGGTCCTTAAATTCTGTCCCACTCCTCAGTTTAGGGTTTTCTAGCAATTATCTGAAAAGCTCTGGAAAAGGACACTTCAATACAATAAGAACTAGAATGTTACTTTTATATATACCAAGACTTGGAATATTCTTTTTAATTGTTTTTGCTGCCTAATAAAGGTTTCGTGGATTTTTAAACTCAGTAAGTGTATTTCTTTACTGGAGGTGGGGAGAAACCTAGCACCTTTTGCCTCAAAACAGACAACTGTTAGATTACTATCATTACTCCTATCATTGCAATCTTGTCCTTCATCGTCAATAATAAAGGCATTTCTTACAGTTATTAAAGGTCTTGCCATATGAATTGAGAAAAAAACAGATACAAAACAAGGCAAACCTAAATACCCCAAACTTTGCTAATGTTATAAAATCTGTTGCACGGCCAATTAAAGTTGGTCATAGAGACACATTTTTCACAGTCTATCTGTTGGCATGGTTGATACCTGTGGGCAAAGAAGCCCATCAGAGCCATCTTACTAAACAGGACAAACGAAAACTACATTTGACACTGCAATCTAACTGTTATGGAAGATTTCCACTGCTCCAAACGGCCTGTGGGCTGATAATAAACAATACTCCAGGAAAAGACCACCAGAAAACCCCCACATCTCCAATCTCGGCTTTTGTCCCTGGATCCCACACCTCTTGGACACAGGGATTTGGGTCTGAATCCTAAATACCCTATACCCACATGTAAGCCATTAGGAGTAGCTGTTCTTGAAATTTAATTCCACATCTGCTCTTCTCCAGCCTTTAGAAATCTTATAAATTTCTCTGACAACTGTTTGCAAAGGCCATAATCACAGGCATCTGTAACTGGATCCCCAGCTACAGGGCAAAACACCACATAATTCCAACAGGCTTTTGGTCCAGCCTTATTTGGTTTCTCATCTCTCTTGCTTTCTTTAAAATTGTGCTGAGCCTTCAATTTGCAGAGAGAGCTGATTAGCGCTGGAAGGAGGCGACCCAGGTCCTCTGTATCATCCCCAATCCTCAACATCTCCCTTCTGGCTGTAGCTGCTTACTCACCTTTCGAAAGAGCCCTCATGACCATGGCAGGAGACAGTGGAAGCCAAAAGAGTCCCTGTTCCACCTGCATTCCTCCCTAGTGTCTTCCAACTCCCAGAGGGTGGCGTAAGGATGCACCCAGGCTCCAAGCAGCCTAGACATAGAAGCATCAGGATTTCAACTACACTTAGGTTGCTCAGAAGCCGTGTGGCGCTGGAGCTGGGTCTGCCCTTCCTAATTACAGCTGGCCACTGACATGACATTATGTTGAGCAACATAATGAACCTCCCTGTGCCCATCAGACATTTTAAAAATTTCAGAGCATCCACTTGTTGACAGAATTGCTGTCCTGTTCTTTCATTCTATGAACACTCCCAAGAATCAGGTGGGGAAAGCTCTTGTGCCTACTGGGCCACATACAGATTTGGTAATCCTGGGCAAGTCAGCTCTCCTCTAGGAAACCTCTGTTTTCTATCCCAATTTCTAGCCATCTCCTGTTGTTTATGGGGAACACATGTAACAAGGTAAACAGAAGTGCTCTTCAAAGGATGAAAAATAAAAATCTAGGGGCATCTGGGTGCCTCAGTCGGTTAAGTGTCTGCCCTTGGCTCAGGTCATGATCTCAGGGTCCTGGGATCAAGTCCCGCATCCAGCTCCCTGCTCAGCAGGGAGCCTGCTTCTTCCTCTCCTTCTGCCTGCCGCTCTGACTCCTTGCTCTCTACCAAATAAATAAATAAAATCTTAAAAAAAAAAGAAAGAAAAAGAAAAATCTAGGCCTGACTATCACTGCCATCCTCATTATTCTCTTCAAAAACTACTCCAGTGGTGAAGAGCTCTGGGGCCACACAAGCAGGGTTATCTACTCGAGCCTCGATTTTTCTCATCATTGACATGGGGATGAAATAATAGCACCTAATTCAAAATTCTTGAGAGGATTAAATGAGGAAATGTACAGAAAGCACTTAGAATAGTGTCCGAAACAAACAAAAGTGGTGCCTAATACTACCCACTCTCAGTGCCCTGTCATTAACCCTGCTCTCCTTGTTTCACCAAGCACCTTTCAAAATAAATTATCTTTTTCAAGGCATTCAACTTCAGTGTGCCAAGGGAAGAGGAGGAATTCATCATTACTGTTACCTATGCTATCGCATCCCAAAGGGAGCATATCTAATTGTTCCCTTTTTATGTGAAGTTCAGAAAGGTGGAGCAGGGACTAGGCGGCAGGTGGTATTCAAGGGCAGCTCTAAACAACCCAGGCTATGCTTTCCATTGCCTTGTTTCCATTAGATAGGAAGTGGGAAGAATATAAAAAAAAGTTTCCCCTCAAATTAGAATGTCACCTAATTTACATAAACAGTGTGGTTCAGAGTCTATTATTAAGAAACAGCTTTTGATTTGGACTTAAGAGTCAACACTCAGTTCAAAGGGCACCTAGTCCTGCCAACCCCCTGCCCTTCTGGGAGCGCTGAGGTGAGAAAAAAACCCCTGCTGCATGTCCCAGCCTATGTGGACCTGGACATAGCCCTTGCCTCCCAGCAGCACACCTGCTGGTCGGTCCCCTCCAATGGACCCTGGGTAGGTTCCCGCAGGCCCAGCACACCTTCTTCACCTCATATACCCAAGGCCCTGTGTGATGCCCAGCCCAGAGCAGGGGAAAATACCATCAGCGAAATGAATCCATGAATGTTGTCCATCCATGGAATCCTTGCTACATTGAAGTTTGGTTTGGTTGACAATTCTGAGGTTAAAAGGTCCCAGAATTAAACCTTGTCACTGAAAAACATCATCTGTGTAGTATCCAAGACCACACCTTACAAAGAACATCTCATAAGTCTATGTAATTCAAAAGACACCTAAGTAAAATACATTTATATCATCATGAAACTTGGCTTGTATCTGTAGGAAATGTTCTTGTATCAAACACAAAGGCACAAAATTTCACACAAGACTAGACTTATAACAGATAATCTGGTCATTTAAGGTTATGTCCTCATCTTTTGGATGGTCATCCAGGAAAATCCAGTCAATAATAACCAAAAAATGGACGACAGGTTTAAAGGTATGTTGGTATGAAATGACTAACAGACAAATGAAAAAATGTTCATCATCATTAGCCATCAGGGAAATTCAAATCAAAATCACACTGAGGGGTGCCTGGATGGCTCAGCGGGTTAAGCCCCTGCCTTCGGCTCAGGTCATGATCTCAGGGTCCTGGAATCGAGCCCCACCTCGGGCTCTCTGCTCTGCGGGGAGCCTGCTTCCCCCCCTCCCCACCTGCCTCTCTGCCTACTTGTGATCTCTGTCAAAGAAATAAATAAAATTTAAAAAAAAACCACACACACACACACTGAGATGCCATCTTACACCAGTTAGAATGGCAAAAATTAACAAGGCAAGAAACAACAAATGTTGGAAGGATGTGGAGAAAGGGAAACCCTCTTACACTGTCGGGAATACAAGTTGGTACAGCCACTTTGGAAAAGTGTGGAGATTCCTCAAAAACTTAAAAATAGAGCTACCCTATGACCCTGCAATTTCACTACTGGATATTTACCCCAAAGATACAGATGTAGTGAAAAGAAGGGCCATCTGTACCCCAATGTTCATAGCAGCAGTGTCCACAGCAGCCAAACTGTAGAAAGAGCAGAGATGCCCTTCAACGGATAAATGGATTAAGAAGATATGACTCATATATATAATGGAATATTACTCAGCCATCAGAAAGGATGAATACCCAACTTTTGCATCAACATGGATAGGACTGGAGGAGATTAAGCTGAGTGAAATAAGCCAAGCAGAGAAAGTCAGTTATCACATGGTTTCACTTACTTGTAGAACATAAGGAGTAACATGGAGGACATTAGGAGAAGGAAAGGAAAAGTGAAGGGGGGGGGGGGCGGAAATAGGGGAGGATACAAACCATGAGAGACTGTGGACTCTGAGAGACAAACTGAGGGGTTTTGGGGTGGGGGAGCCTGGTGGGGGTATTAAGGAGGGCATCTATTACATGGAGCACTGGGTGTTATATCTAAACAATGAATCATGGAACACTACATCAAAAACTTAACTGACTGAGCCACCCAGGTGCCCCACTACATCAAAAACCAATGATGTACTGTGTGGTGATTAACAACACACACACACACACACACACACACACACACACACACACACAGTTATGTTGTAATGAAAGCCCATCTTTGATCACTATGTTTCCTTTCCAAAAGACAACAGATACAAACCTAGATAAAGGCATCAACGGATTATGTAAGTAAAACAAACTCTGAGTTCTTTATATTACACCCACAGCCCACAGAGTCAATTTGCTTTGCCTCTTGGTTTTTTATCTTTAATGACTATACTAAATCCATTTTTTTTCCTTCTCACCTTATGCATTTTTCCAGTTTGTAAGTGGATCTTCCTCCTGAAAAGGTTGAGAATCGGGGAGACACACAACTGCCTTGTGAAAGTTAAGTAGCTGTTTAAAAAACCTCTATGATGTTTCCTCATGGATTTGCTATAGACTGATATGCTTTTGTTACAAAGAGTATTTAACATGGAATAAGTTTATACTTCATTTAACACTCATACAAAAGCTAGAAATAGTTACATCCATGCTGGAATTTTTAATCTTACCGAAATAATGTAGAGCATAAGGTCATAATACCTCCAGGATAATTGTATCCGAATGATAATGCAGATTATCCCTTATGTTACCACAGTCAGAGCCAGGGAGAGTTCCTCTTCTCTCATACCTTTGATTCTACTTAGGGATCTGTGACTCTTTATACCTGGGTGTTTACAATATTTCTGAGAAAATCAAATTGCTTACTAGTAAAAATTACCCAAGCTACTTCTTGGTGCTAACCTAGAGACGCATATTATATGCTATTTTGGGGAAGAGGGAAATGAGATTTACTGTTTTTCATAAAATCAACTCAATTCATACATAGTCCCTATCCACACAGAAAGACACGCTACAGAAGTAAAACACCCAGGACTTACAATGTATGCATACATTTACAGAAGAGAATTAAGATGAGGACATAACCTTAAATGACCAGATTATCTGTTCCCATGACCAAGCAACAAATGAAACGCCCAGAACAAGGGGAAGTAGTTGACCTGCAGAGCCCTAACATTTTTCTCTCTGCAGCTTTTGAAACAGTTTACAGTTTCTTTATCTTTATTAGGACATTTTCCCTCATCAAACTAATGAGTCACTAAACAAAAGGCTTACTAAAATGTTTACATTTGGGAATAAACTATCTGTTAAGGCTTTAGAAGAAAAGACAAGTCATACTTTGACACTGCTTTTCAATAAAATTATCTAGGAAAAGCCAGGTAGAATTGTTGGGATAGAAACACAGAATGAGGGGCACCTGGGTGGCTCTGGGTTAAAGCCTCTGCCTTCACCTCAGGTCATGATCCCAGGGTCCTGGGATCGAGCCCCGAGTCAGGCTCTCTGCTCAGTGAGGAGTCTGCTTCCTCCTCTCGCTGCCTGCCTCTCTGCCTACTTGTCATCTCTGTCAAATAAATAAAAATAAAACCTTTAAAAAAAAAAAAGAAAGAAAAAGAAAGAAAGAAAGACAGGATGACCATGTAAAATTCAGTGAATCCTGAGACCAACTCAAAGAAAATGTTCACAATCCTTTTTGCTCCATAATCCTTAACATCTTTATTTCCACCCTCCTATCTTTATGGAGCTCTTCCTTCCTTCCTTTCTTTATTTTTAAGAATTTATTTTTCAGTAATCTCTACACCCAATGTGGGGCTCGAACTCACAACCCTGAGTTTGAGAGTCATAGGCTCCAAGGACTGAGCCAGTCAGGCACCCCTAAGCTTTCTTTCTGACGACTAGTAAACAAGACATTCTTTAGGAATAATTCATTGTTATAACCAAATACTGTGCAAGGTTAAGTGAGGGGAGAAGTCAGTGTAAATCCTGTGCTGTGAGGACTTAAAGGAACAACAAGAAGCTTGTTAGTTGAAGTAACAAAAACATAAAATGGGCAGTAAATAATAAAAGGCAACACATACATTCATCAAATCTTCTTCTGGGCAGATGCAACTGGTTGACCATGTGGTTGATGGGTATGACGAGAGCCAGCACAGGGCAGCTGTGAGGGGTGCACTGTACAGTATACCTGGGAAATTTCTGGACAGAAATGGCTCCTTTCGAGCCATTTCCATTTGGTGGTCTTTTCACAGTGGTCAAGAACACATATTCTTGAATTAGCAAATAGTACAATATTCTTATTAACAGCAACACAGACCTACAGTTAGAGATCAAAGGGAAATGACAGAATTCCATCCAGGGCACTCTGGAAAGACCAGAAGTACTTGGAGGTGGCAAGACACTCTGCCCCAGCAGCTCAGGAGGGGACCACGGAGGACTGCGGTCTCATCCTGCGGAAGGAGCCTCCCCAACCTGACGGCCAGTCCTGTGTCTAAGAGACATCAGTGGTTCCACCAAGGAAGAGCTAACCTGCACTTTTCTCCTGGGCAGCTTCTGTGTCCCAGGGTAAACTGCATAAATCCTCCACTCTGTGAGGGCAGTAGAGTTTTTTTCTCCCTCTTCTCTAAGTCTCAGAGTTACGTACCACACTGACCCTTTCTGAACGTCCTTTGCTCCCTTGGCTTCTCATTTCCTCTACATTAAGTTCTGCCTGATCCCTCCTCACAGCAGTGAAAACCCCAGATCTCTGTAATCAGACGGTCAGCCGAATTACGCCTAGAGATCCAGGTTGTTGTTCTTCCTTCATTTCCAAAAAATTCAAAGCTGTACAGAGGTCCTACCCACAAATGGGCAGAACCGGCTCAACTCCTAATATCCCTCCAGAACAGAACCAACAGCAATATACCCACTGTCATAGCAGCATTATTCGCAATAACCAAAAAGTGGAGGCACACCAAGTCCCTATTACAGACGAATGAGTCCATGATGTGTGGCTTATACACACTGCAATCACGTACAGCCCTAAAAAGGAAAATGATTCTGACGCACGTGTCAATACGGATGAGCCCCGAGGACATCACACTAAGTGAAATAAGCAGCACAAGGACAAGCACCGTACAATTCCGCTCAGTGAGGTTCCCAGGGTAGTGACATCCAGAGAGAGAGAGCGCGCGCGCTCAGAAGGGTGGTGGGCAGGAGCAGACGGAGAAGGGAAGAGAGAAGCACTATTTAATGGGTATGGAATTTTAGTTTTGCAAGATTAAAAAAAAAAGCTCTAGAGATGGGCAGTGGGGATGGTTGCACAACACTGTTAATGTACTTAACGATACTGAACTACACAGTTATGAAAGTAAAAATGGTAAATTGTGTTACGTGCGTTTCACCACAATGAAAACAAAATGAAGCAAAAACCAAAAGGCAGTTTCCACATCAGTTTTTGGCAGTTTGTGCGTCATCTCCATCACTGAGGCCTTCTGGGCGGGGAGCGGTCATTTACAGCACGGTGGGGGTCACTACCTGCTTCTGACGTGGGCGCTACGCCAAAGACCAAGGGGAGGCTGGGCGGGGGGTGTTGGTGCTCCAGGGGTAGTCTTCTCCCAGGGAGTGCGGTTTCTGCATCAGGAATGCCTGACTCACTTCCCTTCATCGTGGGAATCAGAAGGGAAACACTTCAGGCCCTGAAGTGGGATGGGTAAGAAATAATCCAGGTTCCCTGAATTAAGGAAGGGGAAAAGGATTAAGGCAGTCAAGAGTGCAAGTCCCAGAGACCCCTACCACTATCTATCCACCTTCTGGGTTTCTGGCTCCTCCAAGTACTTCTCCCTTCCCATTCACACTCCTGGAACGTAGCATTTTCATGATAAAAAGCTTTTCAGAAAACAAAAAGCCTGCTCTACAAGGTCCTCACAGAGCCAGCCTTGCCTCCGGGAGGTTATCATTTATGATATACCCTTGTGGCCACACCAGCTCAAACCTATGGACAACAGGCTAGGATAGGAAACCAACGCTTGAATGCACAATGATGTGTTCAAAACACCTGTGGTAAGGATGGCGGCTGCACACATTTTGCAAACAGGCAACCAGACCAGAGACCACACAGACCAAGTATGTGCAGATGAACCTGGGAGCTATGCCCACAGCCTAGAGGGTAAAGACTGGACCATGGTTCCAGGAGTGCCTCATTCCCAAAGTGCCAGGTCATGACCTTCTTACAGCGCTGCCCTACTCTAAAGCATCCCACGAGTGGACCGGGGTGCCTTGCTTGCTGAGATAAGGAAGAGAGGAAATGGAGGGGACATCTCATGCCTATCAGTCTTCACAATAACATACAGAAATAGCAGATACTTGCATAGTGCTCATCACAAGCTGTTCTTCTAACACTTCACACTGATTTCTACCTCACAACTCCCAGTACTGTCTTATCCACTGATGGAAAAAGCAAGACATAAAAAGGGTAAGGAACTTGCCGAAGGTTTCAGGGCTACTAAGTGTGAGAGTGAGACAGCTGTCCTTGCTCTTAACCATGATGCTATCCTGTCTCTCTGAAGGAAGGGCTATTTACATATCACTAGACAGGCAGAGAGGCCGAAGGATATTCAGCACTATATGGCATGGTAGTTCTGCCCACCCCTGCCCTCAATTTTAGCAGAGTAAGGCAGCAGAGCTTTGTGTAGAGACATCCTCCAAGTTGGGATGATGTAACAGGTCAGCATTTATGGCTCTTCCGTATCAGCTCTGTGGTGGTGGACATGTTAATTAACCTCTCTGGGTATTTGCTCTCCACTGCATCTGCTGTATACGCCCTCTAGTCTATGTACAAGGATTAAACCAAGTTCCTGGCACATCCTCAGAAAACAGAAGCTATCACAGGCTGAGCCAAACACTCTCAAAACAAGCATGTGACAGGGGAGCCTGATGGTCCAGTGGGTAGAACATGTGACTCTTGAGCTCGAGGTTGAGTTTGAGCCCTAGGTTGGGTATAGAGATTTAAATGTTTTGGTTTTTTTTAAGAAAAGGATCTGACAGTTACCATCTAACAAATTAATCAAAATTCTATAATAAAGTAATAATGACTGGAAGTCTAAACTGTTCATAGCCACAACCATACAAATCTTCAACAGTCCCTTTACCACAGTGTTTGGGGAGGGATTTGGTAATTTTTCCTGAGTGGTCCCCTGGGATAGTTAAGAACCAAGACACAAGGAAAAAGAGCACAAATTAAAGTGAGCAGAATGTTTTACTTACAAACATAGCAGAGAAATTAAAGATTTTTAAAAAATGACTTTATAAGTCTTTGATTCTAGAAAGCCAAACATTCCATCATTAGTAAATCATGTATAAAAAATGAACAGCCTTCAACAACCAAAGAAAGAATATAAATTGCTTGCTGCATCTCAAACTTCAGAGAGAAACTGCCTGAGGAGGTTAGCCCTCTGAAAGGCTGTGAGCCCTGCATCCCTTCTCTCAGGATGGACCCTGGTGACTGGCACCCAGCTGGCCTATTCTCAAAGTGCATAGTGATCTCTCAAGAACCAGGATAGCCAAGTTCATAGCCAGCATGTTCCCAGCTCATGTACAAGAACATGAGAATAACTGCCACTGCCTCTATATGCACACTGATGGACGTTTCCCAGGACTGTGCCAAACCAGGACTTAAGGTAACACAACAAGCCAGACGAGCCATGTGCAGACAGTCCACCTCCGGCCAGGACACAGGGATTCTCCTTCCTGGAGACAGACGTATTTTTACAACAAGCTCTTTTATTTTCCTTACAGAACGCTTCAACTATAACAGCACAAACCAAACATCTGAAATAATGAGTCACCTACTGGCTTGAATCCGAAGCACCAGGTCAAATGTAGTTTAAGCCACGTCAGTGCTTAAAAGCAACCCTAGTACAGTGAGTGGACAGATTTCTGCCACCCACCATCTGCACGGCCTTTCTGCCATGGTACTCGATGTCTCAGTAACAGGAGGCATGATGAGCAGTCCCGGCTCTTCAGGGGATCATCAGGAGAGCCTATGGTGTTCCTTCCCTCTGAAACTGTGCCTTTTTAGAAGGTATTCCAGACAAGGATAAGACAGAAAAGAAACTCGAACTTAAAGCATTTTTTTCCTGACAAGCACTCCTGGCAAAGGGCAGTATAAGAGAAAGGGGTGGTTAAATTAACAGTAATGGTATTAAGTAATATCACTCTTATTTGTGGACTTAGGTTAAATTTGTTCTGGATTGGGTAATGAAGTTGAGACACGTTTTCATTAGTGTGGGAAAAAAAAAAGTAGCCCTTTCAGTCCTCCAGTTATCGTGAACTAAACCGAAGAAAAAGATTATGAGATTTACAATAAGTTACAAACTTCATGTGATGCCCAAATTACACATTTTTCCTCCCTTATGATATCATTATAATGTCTGTAATTAAAGCCAGGCAGATACTACTTGAAATTAAATTGAAAAGATGCACAGCTACAAGATTACTTCTCAAGAAAAATGGAATGAGATAGGGTCCTCACTGCAAAAGGCTGGGCTTTCAGGAAACACAAGCCTGTTAACACAGTCCCACATCACCTCATAGGAGATGAGCAGCCGCCTGGAGGAAGAGCACACCGAGAGAGTAAGTGAGCGAGTGAATAAAGGTCAAATGAATGCAGGCATGAATGAATGGTTTGACTGTACATCTGAGTAAAGCAGCTCTGGAACTGCAGAATTTCAGGAGTACTTTCCACAAGAATCCTAACACCCAGTTTTCCTTCAGCCTAGGTTGGTCTTTTCTCCTAAATATACCAGAAATGTGATAAAGAGAAAAACAGTAAAAATGACTGATCTTCCTTGGCTAATCCTTATGATCCTTATCTAAGTCACTCCAATTCTGCTTAGGGATGAAGGTACCGTGCACCTGCTGGAAAGTATTTACTACAGCTATGTTCTGACTGTCCAAAGTCGGGCCCCTAGATCCCCAATCACTCAGAATCCAGCTAGGAACCAGAAAGGAGAAAGGGGACCTGAGCAGGGACATGCTGTCCAGAGCACAAGCCACATTCAGATACTGATAGAATATAATTTATAATCATCCAGAAAAGACAAATTCCTCCTTTCATGAGAATCTTGATGGTTTCTTCTGCTCTTTCAAGTTTTTGCCTTCTTCCCATTAAACCACAAAATTAAGTGACTCTTAAGTTGCCCATGTTCCAAAGTGTGTAAATTCACAAGAAATCGAAACTCAAACATTTAAAAAGAAATTCAACTTGTAAATACTGATTAAATAAATTGCAAAGTAATATTTAACACACCAAATGTGTTAATTTTGTGGGTAAAATGCCAAGCCCAGTTCTTGGCCCTTGCTCTGTATCAGAATCACCTGCAAGACTGGAAAAAGTAAAAAATAAGCCACTACCGTGCCCCAAAGGTCAAATATGAGGATCCAATACCTCCCCCCAGAAATCAAGTATGATTTAGGACCGCTTCCCAGAGATTAGATATGATGACCCACACCGCCCTCTGGGGATCAGGTGGGCCTGGAATGGAGTGGACACAGCCACCAGGCAGGAAGCTGGGCAATAAAGTTTCTAAGCCTGGCTTTTCACTTGCCATGTGACCTTGGGTGCAACACATCTCTTCTATGTGTTTCCTCAATTCTAAAATGGAAGCACTGTATCAAATAACAACGGAGTCTCTTCTAGCCTAAGACATATAAATTTTAAAAATTATCTCCCAACCCTAGAAACTTACATCTCTTAGTACCACCTATAAACCAGGAGAGGAGGAGACAAATGTACGAAGCACATCCCAGGGTACACAAGTAGACTGATTCAACAGGCTCAAAGGATCTGTGTGGGAAACTGAGGAACTGACCATGGACAGGAGGCTTAGAAATTCACAAAACTCTAAGAACCCTTCCCTCCTTTCCTTTGCCTTTTAAGGAACAGAACAAAAGGAAAGCTGGAAGGAGAAAGAAGTGATGTAAGGGACAGTAAGTTTAGCGTATTCCATGAACATCTGTCAAATGTATATCACGCTGTATTACAGGAATAAAAAGGAATAAGAAGATTAAAATGCAGAGCAACAAGGTCCCTGAACTCCAGGGCTTTGTGATGGAATTCAGCAGCTCTCCAGCTACATATGCATCAGTATCACCAGGCAAGCTTGTTTAAAAATACAGATGTTTGGGTACCACCGACTCATCCCAAACATAGTAAGTCAGAATTACTAGGATACAGAGCCCAGAAATGTTTCTGCTGCTCACCAAAATTTGACAACCATAAACTAACAACGAAAGCCAATTTTTAGATAATGCCGTAAGTATACTGGCCCCTGAAGGCAACTCTAACTTAATTATGGAGAACAAACACAGGTTCAGACCCAGATTCCCACACCATATGCCAAGGTGCCCTGGAGAGTCACAGAGAACTCACAGGAGGACGGAGGGGATTCCAATTTCTCAAAGAAAACACAGTGAAGTTTTGGACACTGAACAAACTACTAGTTCATGTTAACTCACAGATTACATTGCATGACATCATCCATATGTTTGTGAAAAGGTGGTTTTTGGCTTTTTGAGTTTTGGGGTTTTTTTTTGCAATTCCTGTGATAAAAATTTTATTTGAAAATCAATAATTTTTGTATTACTTGAAAATATTTGAAAGGTTTTTTTCTGAAAATCAATACGGAGAAGAAAATGTGTGTGGCAGTGTCTACTCTAATTCCAAGGTTTGGCAGCTGTGCAATGTCCAACAAGTAGACACATTATTAGTAAATAATGGTACTTAAGAATGAGATAAATTTTTAAATCTTAAGAGAAAAGCATGTTTTATTTATAATTTATAGGGCTTACTTCTTCAAATGGCAGCTCAGTTATTAGGACATAAATATTTACTAAATTGTTTATGTTTAACTACTTAATAAGCAAAACCGTTAGGTATTTCTTTTGAAAAAATTATCAAGACACTTCAAGCACGATGAAGAGAGAAAATCTGGAAACTTCTGGGTCAGTACTTTACAATGAGATTGTCTTCACCATACAACTTAATTCACTTGATCAAAACAGATCCAACATTGCATTCTGACAGAGAAAGCATTCTGGAGGAGTTCCAGAATAGTGCTTTTCCAAGTATTCTCAAATGAGAACAATGGATAATCATGAATGTCTATCCACTGATTAGCCAGTAACCTCATAAATTATTTTCTTCCATGTTATATTTCAAATAACATTCCAAAGAAAAACATGGTAAGCATTATCCCATTTGTGCTAAGCCTTCAAACATGAGACAGTCCCATTAATGCAAAACTGGAACATACAGACCCCTTGGATAATCTAAGCATGGTTATGCCTGGTTTTTCAAGCACCAAGTCACAGGAAATGCTGAGCTCACTGTAACTGTTGGTATCATACTGCTCTCCAGTACTTTTTGGCACAGCAGTACTATTTGTTTTGTTATACTACACCATTCTTTTGTCCTCCCAAGTGTTAAAGATACGGTTTTCTTTTTTTAAGTTTTTAAAAAGATTTATGTATTTACGAGATAGAGTGAACACATGCATTCGCATGCAGGGGGAGGGGCAGAAAGGGATGGAGAGGGAGAGAAGCCCAAGGAGACTGCATGCAGAGTGCCGAATGGGGGGCTAAGTTTTTGGAGCTCTCTTTAGGAAAGCCTGGCTCTCTCAGTCGGTGGAGCATGCAACTCTGGGTCTCAGGGTTGTAGGTTCGAGCTCCATGCTGGGTATAGAGATTACTTAGAAATCAAAGGGAGGGGGCGCCTGGGTGGCTCAGTGGGTTAAAGCCTCTGCTTTCGGCTCAGGTCATGATCCCAGGGTCCTGGGATCGAGCCCCACATCGGCCTCTCTGCTCCGTGGAGAGCCTGCTTCCTCCTCTCTCTCCCTGCCTGCCTCTCTTGCCTACTAGTAATCTCTGTCTGTCAAATAAATAAATAAAATCTTTAAAAAAAAAAAAAAAGAAATCAAAGGGAGGGAGGAAGGAAGGAGAGAACAAAGGAAGTAAGGAAGGAAGGAGAAAGAAAGAAAGGAAGGAAGGAAGGGGGGAGGGAAAGAAGGAAGGAAGAAGGAAGAAAGAAAGGGGGGAAGGAAAGAAGGAAGGAAGGAAAAAGAAAGAGGGAGGGAAGGAAGAGAGAAGGAAGGAAGGAAGGAAGAGAAGGAAGAGGGAAGGAGGGAGGGAAGGGTTAAGGGAAGGGTAGGACAAAAGCAAAGGAAGGAAAGGAAAGAAAAAAAGAAAATGCCTGAAAACACAGAATTCCTGAAGGGGCTGTTCAGAGTCAAATCTCTGACTATAAGAAAATTTTAAGTGACAAAGCAAATCTTAATTGTGTCCCTTAACAATTAATCTTTCTCTCAGATGAATAAGGAGCAAGCAGTACACTCTTCAGAAAGAACTACTTCCTAGGGAAACAGACATCAAATGATGGGAGCTTTTTCTTGTGTGAAAATTACACTGAAAGACTAAAGTTGATAGCAATGTACCTACTAAATTCCTAAATAGTTTTGAACATCTCAAGGGGAAGGTTCTTCATTTAGATGGGCCTTTTAAGACAAAAATTTACAGAGCTGTTCTTGTCAAGCGAGCAGACTAGATACTAATTCTAACGTAGCCCTGTTCTTTCACGTTATGCTCCCAGCACATGGCCATACCAGCTTCACATTAAGAGTTAATTAGTAAACTCTTTCAGGTTGGGGCTGGGGCTGGTGAGAAGTTAAAATTATGACCTGGGCCAAAAGATAACGTCTCTGCTAAATCAAATCATAAAGCTTTCAGAGAGATAAATGACTAATGAATGCATGCAAACAATATACTTACCCCCCAGAGAGATATTATTAACAAAATACTATGAAGTTGGTAACTAACGTGAATGTTCTGACTGAGAAAATACTTTCCACAATGGAATATCAATAGCAGACAACCAGGACAAAGCTCCCTGCTGGCCTGTGTCTGAACCCAAATTTAGCAGTTTAAAGGGAAAAAAAAAAAAAGTTCACGAGAACTCCAAAATCACTAAAAAGTAAAAGGAAACAAATCACACTTGACCGGCATGTTTGCCATTTGCCCAATCTCAACACAGGAGTGACCCTGCAGGCCAGGGGGGCACTCGAGTCTGAAAGACCCAATAACAACAGACAGAGAAGCTTCTGCAGAAAAACTGGAAACACAAGGGAGGAGAACAACGCCTACCATTTGGTCTGGTGATGAAAGGCGAAATGAGGTGTCACTTCGGATGATAAATATTTGTGAGGGTAAGGTAACAGAACAGATGCCTTTTCTTGAAGCAGTGATGTGGTCTGCCTTGAGATTTATGATGCTGAGGTGATTTTACCATGTTCACAGAACCACCACTGAGAATTTAAATCCCAGAGCAGAGGGTCCCTAGAGTGCAGAGCCCTGGATTGTTCCCTGAATTCTTCTGCTCAGAGGAAGTGCCCAGTAGCCACACACATTATTCTCAGGTGTGTGTATGAATTAATACTCATAGGCAAGAGTCCCTGTGAGGTAGGCAGATTGCCCATCAGGGAGATGTTGGTTCTTTAGGAACAGATGAGGAAGAAATTTAGTAAGAGTATTGACCATCTCTATGTAGCAAACTTATGCCACCCATCAATTCAACAGCACTAGAAGAAAAAAACAAAACAGAACTTTCCAACCCCTCACCTGTGTTCCCCAGGGCTAGAGTAAGCACAGAATAAAAGTCCCCGTGTTGGCTGCATTCTCACCAGGCCACCCACTAACCTGCTGGAGAAAGAAGAGAAGCCAGAGGCTGGAGAAGGGTGCAGGGAACTAGTTCTCTGACCCATCAGTCTGCTCCCCAAAAGTCATTTGCCTCAGAGCCTCAGTTCATCCAGCAGATGGAGACCATCTCATCCCTAGTTAAGCACTGCTGAACAATTGTAAAAGTCGTGGCTGAACTTCAATATGAAAAAGTCGGTGAGTGGGGAAATTTAACTCTTTAAAATCAAAAAATGAAAAACATTTAAAAATAGATCTTTATGAAGGAAACACATAAACACCCTCCCCCCACACACACATTTAGACTCCTGAAAAACACTGATAGAATATTTTCCAAATTTAAGAGAGGTTCCACTGGGGGCCCCTGGGTGGCTCAGTTGATGTAGCATCTGCCTTTGGCTCAGGTCATGATCCCATGGTCCCAGACTGAGCCAGTGTCAGGCTCCCTCTCCCTCTGCTGCCCCCCCCCAATCATACGTGTCCATGCTCTCTCTCTAATAAATAAATACTATCTTTAACAAACAACAGCAACAAAAATGTTCCATTGAAATTTCCAGAAAAGGAAAGGCCTACCCAATACATACTCTAGAGAGAGGATGTCATGTCATTGATCCCAAAATACACACATGGTTAAAAGAGATGATGATGGCAATGAAGAAGGGAAATAAGAAAAAAAAAATATTAAGACCCACATGATGTTGATGCTTCTTTAACTTTTTAAAATTAGGTGGCTATAAGACAGAAAGATTTCTATTAATGTCACAGGAAAGGAGAAGATGCAAGATTTTCTTACAATACCCAAACAAGTTAAAATTTCCATCCACCACCTTCTCTAAAGGCATTTTATTCAAGCTAAGGAAACAGGATTGAAAGGAACACATCCTTCTCAAATTCTACTTTTATTACCCAAACAGAAAAGTATAATGCCAGAAAAAATGATATGTTTGTTGCATAGAGATAGTTGATATTCTTTTTTTAATGTTTTTTAAAATATTTATTTTAAAAGAGCATGAGTGGGAGGGACAGAGGGAGAGGGAGAGAGAATCTTAAGCAGACTCCACACTGAGCGCAAAACCAGACACAGGCCCCATCTCAGGACTGTGAGATCATGACCTGAGCCAAAAACAAGAGTTGGATGTTCAACCAAATGCTCCACCCAGGTGCCCTGGGTGATTGATATTCTTATTAGATTTGTTCTTTTATTTGTTCCTGAAGAACAAGCATCGGCCCTGGGGCCAGGGGTGGAATCACAGAAACCCTTGACCATATCCACTTATATACAAACCTGAGAATGAGCACATTGCAAGAACCAACCCCGGGGAGAAGAACGCCGACCCAGAATTCAGTCAACACACCCAAGAAGCATCCTAGAGCCCAAGGACTTTGGGGAACAACTTGCCAACGCTGCATAAACCCAACTCAGAGGCCTGCTACCACAGGGCCCTCCAGTCAGAGTAAATCATGGCATCTCTTCACTCACTGAGCATCCAGTACCAGCGAGGCCTAGGCCAAATAATGGCTCTGCAGCACAGTACTGCAGTTAGAGCTCACCACCAGCCACAACGAGGCAGGGGCTAGTACCTGTCCAGTAGGAAGCTGGAGGTTCGGAGGGGTAAAGCAGCAGATGTGACCCCACGCCTGGCTAAGTGTGCAGGCTGGGCTCTTCAGCACCACACTGAACTCACTGAGTGACCAACCGACAGCACACGAAGTCTCACTGTAAGTATCTGAAAACCTGGTCTCTTGCCAGTGAAAAGGCTTCCAACCTCAGAGACAATCCTTTTCGCTTGTGGTCATTTTCTCCTTTCTTAGAGCATCTCTTCAGAGGACCCGTGAAGTAGGAATATGGAACAAGAGCAACATGAGGCCATATTCTTTACCAGAGATTTCTCTCAGGGGAAATAAATCCCTAAGAAGAACCCCGAAGTAGGACGTGGGGGAGTGGGGGCGCAATCTACTTAAAGATGTTTGCAGCAAGGGCACCTGTGTGGCTCACAGTGGCATGTCCACTACTGATTTCAGCTCTGGTCATGATCTCAGGGTGGTGGGATCAAATCCTGCATTGAGCTCCATGCTCAGCAGGGAGTCAGCTTGAGATTTTCTCCCTCTCCCTTCCAGTTTGGGCGCATGTGCGCGTACTCTCTCTCCCTCTCTTTCTCAAATCTTAAAAAAAAAAAAAAAAAATGTTTGCAGCAGGATTATTCATACCAGCCTCAAAACGGAAAGAGTATGAATGTCCTATATATGGGGCTAGTCAAGCACACCATGACACCTAAAATGATTAAATGCTAAATGGACTATTCAAAATGAGAATGTGGTTAATGCAGCTATAGGGAATGTAAAATTACAATAACGTTCAATATTTTAAGTGCAATACTATGTACCCACCACTGAAAACCATTTAATAGTCCCACTGGGATACAATTTCAGAACCTAATCAGAAAGTGATATGTGAGAATTCAATCAACCACAGTTTGTTACGGTGGCTTAAAGCTGCTAAAGAAATATAAACGATAGAAAGTCAAAACAGAGACCAATAATAGGTTGCCATGTGTTCAGAGAAACTTATATTCATGCCAACATCACATACATATTCGGATCACATATTAGGAAGTTAACTTTTTTAAGATTTTCATTTTTAAGTAATCTCTACACTCAACATGGGGCTCAAAACCACAACCCTGGGATCAAGAGCCGCATGCTCCGCTGACTGAGCCAGCCAGGGGTCCCTAATTTCTTTATCTCTGTTATTAAAATACCTGTCTACCCTATAGCTTTTTAAAAAAAAAAGATTTTATTTATTTATTCATGAGAGAGAGAGGCAGGCGCAGAAGGAAAAAGCAGACTCCCCACAGAGCAGGGAGCCAACGTGGGACTTGATCCCACGACCCTGAACCAAAGGCAGACACTTAACCCACTGAGCCAACTCAGATGTCCTACTCTACAACTTCTTGAAAGCTGGCTTTAAAATAAAGTCAACAGTCTCCCCAGGGAGAAAGGAGGTATGTATCAGTGCTGCTCAGGAAACAGTTCCTTTAATCTTGTTTATTTATTTCAGTCTTTGCATTTATGAACTCTCTAAATCCCTTTTATTTAAATTGTAGCACTAAGCCTAGGATTAAAGATGCAGTGAATTTTCTGATAGAATGTGCTTAACTTTATGTCTAGGCCATGTGCTTACAACAGTTTTGTACTTGAGTAATTTGCTAAACGAACCTGTACGAAATAATGTGTCTGGAAATTCACCTTTTAAAATGTGTTTTATCAGAAAATGGAACAGGAGGTTTCTATTACTTCTGGTAAGAAAAGGATATCCAGCCCCATTGTGGACTTTGTATGTGTTAACAGGCTCTGAAGCCAGGCGACAGAAGCCATGGCATGGCTGGGTTTCAATTATGTCTTCAACTGTACTAGGAAAAGGGGTTTAATGAGAAGTATTTCAGGGTGCCTGGGTGGCTCAGTGGGTTAAGCTTCTGCCTTCGGCTTGGGTCATGATCCTGGGGTCCTGGGATTGAGTCCTGCATCGGGCTCTTTGCTCAGCAGGGGGCCCTCTTCTCTCTCTCTCTCTCTCTCTCTCTCTCTGCATCTCTTGTGCATCTCTTGCCTACTTGTGATCTCTGTCAAATAAATAAATAAAATCTTAAAAAAAAAAAGAAGAAGAAGAAGAAGAAGTATTTCAATTAACTGTCCATAAGCTGACAAGAGCAAATCTTCTACAGGACAACCAGGCAATCACGCAACTTTGAGCTCTGTCAGGTGTTAGGAGCAGAAAAGCCCTGATACGTGGCCCAGCCTTGGAACAGGAGGACATGTGTCTGGGAAAGAGATGGCACCACAGGGTCCTTAGCCATTCCAGTAACCTGTTTCATGGACCCCTTCTCCATGCTGTAGGCTGTCAGTCCTTCCTTCCACCACCCTTCAAAACACTCACCAGGATTTTTAGGATTTTACATAATCATTACCACCACTTTGACCATGATACTACCTATGCTGGACAGAATTCAGACAAGTCACCTTACGACACACTTGGCTTCTACAATAAGCAAAAATCACAGAAAAGGCAGTGCCTTTATGCTTCTATTTTAAGGTAACAATTTTAACTAAATCATCTTTACTGACTCACCTCCTCCTTTGATCTGTTACAAATTTACCTGAGGAACCAAGACACAATAGCCTGTATATCAGTTGTCTTTGGATTAATCAGTTCCACATTTCAGAATTCCCCCAGAATTTAATATAATGGAAAAATTAATCATTTCTGCATAGTATTATCAGTAGACAATATTAATTACCTTACGTTTACCATCTGGTTTGAGGTCCTTCCAGTTTTCACATTTGCTGTTTAACTCTCACAACCCCCGAATACAGTGAAATTCCTTTAGTCGGCCATACTGGCAAATACATTTTACAAAACCAACATCTCCTGTATGAGCTCTGATGAAACAATAACAAAATGAAGTGGGTGTCATCAACAAAAGTCCTGTCCTAGAACACGTAACTATTCAACTCAACTAATATTTACCAAATGCCTACCATGCCCTACCCAGGCAATGTGCTGAGTCCGGCTTCTTGAAGGGAACAAAACCACAACATAAAACATTTAACTACTTTATGTATGTCCCCAAACATTAAAAAAAGAAAAATAAAAACAAAATGTGATCCATGATATCCACAAGTCTGGCGACCGCTCATTTAAAAAATTTTATGGCCCCTTTACACTCCCTATGCCTCAGCAACCATCTGGTTTCAGAAGAGTATCTCTAGAAGCAGCCACCAGGGACGGGGCCATGAATTGCTGCTCAGAGCTACTTAATGTACAAGACAGAAATGTATTAAATGGCAATGAAGGAGTAATTACTAAGTGGTTCCCCTGGGGCTCAAAGAGCCAGTAATTAACTACCATTTACTACACTAAGATTGTGAGTTATTAAATGGCACTAACGGAACAGTCCATTAAATGGCACCTTAGTGTCCTGAAAGTCATTGCCATACAACTCAGCACCAGTACGCTCAGATACTGGGGGAATCCGCTGTTTGCTGGAAAACAATGCACACTGTCACCCAGTACTAGCTCCAGCCGGAACCCCAACATGTGGTTAGACGGCTGATCATGTACTTCATTCAGGGACCCCTCCGAGAAGTCCCTGGCATTCATTCCGCCTGCAGCCTGAGCGCAGGGAGTGACAAGACCACAGCCCCACTGAGTCTATCACAGTCCTGTCTCTGGTACCAATTCACACCCAAAGTTGTGGTGAATCTTTTCACAAAGGTTTATAGTCTAACATGAACAAAGAACATTTATTTATTTATTTATTGAACAAAGAACATTTAAAAATAAGTCATGATCTAATTACAAATAAAATCTGCCATATTCACTGTGCCAAACTCCTCTAAAATGTCTTTTTTGTGCCTCCTACTCACTCTCCTCCTCTTGGTTCCCACTTCTCGTTCCCATTTTATTCGAAGTTAGCCTCTTTCCCTAGCCATTCCTTTATTCCAGTTAGTGAAGTTACTCCCCACATTTTAAATCAAAATTCAACAGGAAAGTCTATCCCCTCTAGAAGGCTTTACCTGATGAGGAGACAAGCCACTGAAAAACTCTCCCAAACTACTTTGAAATCATTCCCTCAAAATCCAAATAAGTTTAAAAAGAAAACAAAGTTGGGGCACTTCGGTTGGCTCAGTCAGTTAAACATCCAACTCTTGATTTTTGGCTTGGTTTATGATCTCAGAGACATGAGATCGAATCTGGCATCAGGCTCTGCACTGAACGTGGAGCCTGCTTCAGATTCTCTCTCTCCCTCTACCCCTCCCCTGCTCCTTCTCTCTCTTTTAAAAAAAACAAAACACAAAAACTGAGATGGTATTATTTTTTTTCCCCTAAGCTAAACCTGCCTCCATCTTGTTATTGCAATAGTCTCAACAGGGGAAAATCTACCTTTTGTTGATCTATGGAACACCCAGACAAAGGATATTAAATGTAACCAATGTTAAACATTGAATCACTCTGGCCTGTAAAAGAATACACACTACAAAAGCATTTTAAGATGATAGATGATAGCCCTATCATTAGATGAACTCAAGAAAGTGTGGAAGAAAGATAAGCAATTAGCAATGAACTGGTCAAAGTTTCAGGTGACACAGAGGATGGAGAGATGAGATCAAGGAGATAAAGTTTAAAGAGGTGGAACAATAGGTCATTAATCACATGGGTCTGTGGAAGTTTCCCCAGACTGAAACAAATGGAGAAAACATTCTAGAAGAAACCAGAGACAAGTCATGAAAGTGGTGCTTCCATTGAAGAAAGGCCGGAAGATTCACCTTCAAATAAGAACTCAAAGAGTTATTTTTTTTAAATCCCTATCGGATTACAAAGTCAAATCTGCTACTTTGTCAAAAGCTCTCTTTAGCAAAGTTTTAGAAGCAATATGAAAGGACGGAGCATGACAGATTGCCACGACAGAGACTGAAAAAGGGCACTGGCCTTAACTGCGTAACCTCCAATATGATGATTAATTACGATCAAAGTCAAAAGACATTTCTATGCAGGAGCCTAAGGCAGGCTGCCCCAAATGTACCACAATGGTATACTGATTATTTTGAACTGAAGCTACCTGCGTAACAGCTAGTGTAAGGACACTCAAACCTTCCCCTGTCCCCCAGGAAGTGGGAAATAAACCTCCTGTATGAAAGGTGCCCTCCCTGGACCAAGTAGTGAAAAGACCTTCTCTATCTTTGGTAAAAGATAAGGACTTTAAAGCTGAGAAAGCTATAGAAACAAACTAGGTTACTTTTTTACTCATCTATTACCTCAGCCCAAATTCCTATTAGAATAGTTTTCTAATTAAAGCTCCCAAACGTGTTTTCTTTATCCTGTCAATTCCCCGCCAATTTATTGTCTCTTTGTCTAAAATGTTTAAGATCTGCCTGACTTTGGTCATTTGCTTGGGTCCCAATTTCATTATCGGGCCTCTGTGCACACATAATAAAACTAGGGTTTTTTCTTTCCTGTTAATCTGTCTCATGTAAAATTTAATTCTCAGTCCAGCTAGAAGAACCTTAGACTGAGGAAAATTTCTTCCTCCCATTTTACTGCATACTAGAATGATGTAAGTGAAAATACAGACTAGATATATATTTTAGGTTCTTTTTTTTAATTTTATTTTAGGTTCTTAACCAGTGAAGCTACATCCATCATTAAGCCTCCCCTTAATTAGTTATCCAAAGTCCATTTGCCAAGGGGAAAAAAATGGTAAGAGTTTGGGAAAATTAATCATTTAAAATACATTAAAAGAACAGCATTAAAGTCAGCCAGCAACAGGTTTCCTTCATTATGGGACAATAAAAATGGTTCAACATTTCTGTAGGTAGTCTGTCAGACTGCGTGAAAACCCAAAATAGTTATTATATTGTGACTCAGTAGTTCTAACCCATTTATCTTGTGAGACAATTAGAGTGGTACAAGGATGTTTAATGAAGCATTATTCATAACAGGGAAAATGTTCCATCTTTAAGAGACCAGTTAAATAAATCACAGCACATTCACACAATGGCATATATATCAGATATTTAAAAAGGAGTCATCTAAATTTACTGACATGAAAAGACTACCACAATCTATTGTGAAGAAAAAAACGAGAACAATGCCTTATAATACGATCTCATATTTAAGACTGTAAGTTGTACATATGTGCATGGTGATCCTAAAACATAAGGGCAATAATTATCTTTAGAAGGTAGGTACTTGGCATGGTTTGCCCTTTACTTGTACTTTTATATGTTGTTTAATCTTTCCAAAAGAACATTTCTTTAAATAAGAGGGGGGAAAAAAAACACAGAAAACTAAGTTTCTTTATATGGGGAGTGGAATCATTGATCTATATATTTTTTTAAAAGAACCTTTTTCTAGAGAAACGAACAGTCCTCCTTTAATATAGAATGAAAATTCACTGTCGTCCATCAGAAGCTCGTGAGAGGAGCTGGCCTGAGCCTCAGGCTGGGCGAGCAGACCCCAGTGTAATTGGAATCGACGACTCAGACTGCCATGGACAGAGCTGGCAGAGTGACCGTCCGTGGTCCACCTGCCTCCTCATTAGCACATGTTCGCTTTCCTGCTCTGGGACTTTGGGAGAGGCACCGTGGGACAGCAGGTACTGGCTCAGAAAATGCCAGCTGGGCCCTCTGGACTCAGCCCGTAGGCCTGAGTGGGGAATCGCTAAAGGAACTTCACCGGATAGAGAAGACGAACAGTGCTGGGCCCACTCCACTTTCCCACAGAAGCAGCCAAGTGGCCGCTGGGAAAGATAGTCTCGTTAAGATCAATAGGCATGCCCATCAGATACTAGCAAGATTCCACCGAGGAGCAAAGGGTTGAAAGCACCAGTTAAGAGGTCCCTAAGAGGCCCAGTGTGGATCCAGAAGAGCAATGTGCCCTGGAGGAGGTGTGGGGAGGACAGCACCAAGCAGAGCAAGACCACTGTGGGCTGACTGTAAAGAAAGGCTTTCAGAGAGGAACTCAGCCTGGGCCTGAACTCTGTTCCTGGTCAGTCTCTACAACCCAGACAGGCAGAGACTCGTTATCTGGCCCATGGAGCTTCTGGGCTTCCTTCTCAGTGACCTACCTACCACAGCCTGAGGAGGTGTTGAGGAGCTGAGTCTCCAGCGCAGGAGGAGGCCTGCCAGAGGCCTGGGGCAAGAGTGTTTCAGGCAGGGGAAATGGCCCTGCTGAGGGCCCCGAGTGGGACAGGAGCTCAGTGGCTAAGGAAGGACCAGAAAAACAAGTCTCAGGGCTGGAGCAGAAGGAGCACAGGGAAAGCCAGAGTGGGGGCTGGTGATGCTGGCCGGATGTGTCTGGACAAGGAATTTGGTTTTTATCCCTAGTGCAACAGGGGAAGAGTGGAAGATTTTAAGTGGGGTGCGAATGTAGTTGAATTTGTAGCCTAATTCACATTTTTAACAATCCTGACAGCCGCTGTGTGTATGTCATGGATCATGTGGGAGGTCAGACGTTTCAAATTTTACTGAAAATCTATTGTTAAACCTCAGAATGTATTGAGGCCACAAAGCACTCTTTTTCTAATCCATTTCCCCATGGGTGGTACACACAAGCTCCTAGAACGCACACTCCCACACTCCTTAAAAACCCACAGTACATTGGAAGATGGTCTTTTCTAGGGAATGGATTTCTGACACAACTTGGATTTCTCTGACACAACTTAACAGCAATTTTAGCTGGGGTGTTTCTCCTCCAAAAGCAAAATAGAAGAAAACAGGAAGACAGAAAAAAATATACAGTTGGTCCTCAAGTAATTCAGGGGTTAGGGGTGCCGAGCCCTGTGCCGTCAAAACTCTACATGTAACTTTTGACTCCCCCAAACTCGACTACTAACAGCCTGCCCTTGACCAGAAGCCTTACCAAAAACAGAGTCAATTAATACATATTTTTGTGTCATATGCATTCTTACAATATTCTTACAATAATTCTTACAATAAAGTAATCCATGGAAAAAAGTGTTACTAAGAAAATCATAAGGAAAGAATGTGATTACAGTACTGTGTTGACTGAAAAACCACATGTTAAGCGGACCCAGCCATTCAAACCCAGGTTGTTCAAGGGTCAGCTGTATTCTTTTATAGCAAAGGGCTGTGCTTTCACTAGATATTTTGTTACCAATTAATGCAAAGTTAGCTGTTCATTGACAGTGGAGCACTTCCTACCATCCCCTTACTATTCAAACTGATACTGTGAAAACATTTCCTCTCAGATTAAAGAGATTTTTTAAACCAGTTTAATAATGATATGGAAATAGAAAAATCACCCTAGTCTTTTGCAAAGATTTTCCCTTAGAAAGTAAAGATAGGAAAATAGCCACTAAAGCAAATGTTTAGTATAGAGTATGATTTGCATCTTTTAGAACTGGAATGCCCTTAAAGAATCACTCCTCCAAAACTCACGAAAATATAACTACTATTTATCTAGAGTCTTCCGTTAAGCAGTTAAAGTGCTTTACAAATATCATCCTCATAATAACCCCATAAAGAGAGGAGAGTTTGCTATAAAAGTTCACTGGGCGTGAAAACTTGGCTCAGTTATTCAACAGCTTGATCCAAAAGCAATTATTAAAATTAATTTTTAACAGCAACAAAAATAATTTGGCTGAAAGAGTAAACTAATAAGCAGTCAACTAGTTACCCATGGAACATTTCCTCTACACAAAGGCTGTCATTCGTTACCCCAATACCCAGAATTACTTCTATGAAACCAGCTCTTTTAAACTGCAATAGCCCAGAGGACCCATGTCAGGGGCTGTCCTGAAAGAACTGGACTCCATTTTATAGTAGCACTTGGTCCTACATTTCAAGTGCCCTTACATGTGGCACCAAATGAGCTGGGGAGACAGTGATTTCCTAATGAATTAATGCTGAGCAAAAGAGCCATCCTTCATTGTGCACGTGGGATAGTCCACTAATTGCTCAAGAACATAACAGATTCATCCCAGCCTTTCCTCCCCGGCAAGCTCCACCATGCACACACCTGGCAATCCTGAGGTCCTCCTGGCAGATAAAACCCAGAAAGGATGGGGTAGCTCTGTGGAGCAAGCAGCTGTGCACGGATGTACTTGCTGGTGCAAAATGCCAACTGCCATTAGCCCTTTTCCAGATTCTGAGGAGCAGAAGCCACAGGAAGGAGGTCAAGTCCATGGAATCTACTACTTGGAGGTCAATGCCTCCTTTGCCAGCCAGCCTTCTACCTCCACTGTGGGCTATTTTTCTCTTTAGCCATGGGCAAGTTCGCCACATGAGAAATGAATGCAGCATAAAGGCAGCTGGTTCTATAAGATGAGAGGCTTAAAACAAGCACTCAGTTTTCCTGGGTCTTAAATCCAGGATTATCTGATATACCCTAGAGGCAAACAGAAGTGACCAGACCTGGGAAGAAATCTTCCCCGACTCTTCACAGCATGGCATGGTGAAAAAGGATTCATAGTCCTCCTTTGCCACCTCCTACTTGTGTTATTTACATAAGTGACTTATATTCACTGAGCCTCTACTGCCTCCTCTGTTAAATGGATCTAATACCCCACAGGGAGGCTGTGAAGATTAAATATGCTAATTAATGTGCAATGCCTGGCATAAAACAGATGCTAATTATTGCTCTCTTCTGTTAGCATGAAGTCAACCTCCTCCTGTTTTCAGTGATTTCCATCATTTTCTGCTTGCTGCTACTCTCAGCGGCAAATTTTTTAATCCATTCGAAATGGACTATCCATACCTACTTCACACTAACAGAAAAGCCAGAGTAGTGATTTAAAATCGGCTTTGGCTCAAGCAGAGCTGTGGTCAAAAACCCACTTGTACTACTTACTGGCTGTATGATCCTGGGAAAGTTTATGTAACCAGTGACTCAAGTTTCATCAAATGCAAGATGAGGACATTAACATCACTAAGATAACTGCAAGAAGTAGACAGCTGCCTTTGTCGGAGAGCCCTGGTCAGTATCCTTCCTAGGATCTGGGCACCCTAAGCAAATGTCACTTCATAACAACACTTCCTTTGCTTGGTCATAAGACACCGGACAGTAGCCCACATGAGTTGAAGAATAGACTTTAGAAATAATGTTTGCTGACTGATGTTGATTTGAGTGTCCATGCTATATTTGAAATATCAGCAGATGATGGGGTTTAGCTCTAAATTTTAAAAGCCTTTGTAGGTAAAATATACCTGAACAGTCCTGGCCCTGAATCTTGGTCTGGACATACTCAATGGCCCTGGGAGGACAGGCCTGGTGTGCCCAGGCACGTGGAGAAGAACCAGGACTACTTCCAGCCAGCACCTTAGGAAGCAGGGTCTGGTGGGGAAATGCTACTAGAACAACTGTACCCACCTTTTCTGGGCAGGGAGTCTCCTCACATCTCCCTCTGGGTCTCAGGAGGGAGGGAGACAGCAAACAAAGCTCTTTCTTCCCCATACTCTGAGCACCTGGTTAAAACCCATTCACTTTACAGAAAGAATCTACTTTTGAAGTCTACCTCTAATATTAGAAAAGCCTTCCTTTTTTTTTTTTTTTTTAAATTTTATTTATTTTACAGAGCGACAGCGAGAGAGGGAACACATGAGCAAGGGAAGTGGGAGAGAGAGAAGCAGGCTCCCTGCTGAGCAAGGAGCCAGGTGTGGGGCTCAATCCCAGGACCCTGGGATCAGGACCTGAGCCAAAGGCAGATGCTTAACCAACTGAGCCACACAGGCATCCCTAGAAAAACACTCCTAAATCAGACTATTACAAATGCTTCTCAGTATCTGGAATACAAATCTATTTTCTTCTATTGCAAGACTCTATCCATTTTATTGGAAGTCTTTCAGAAATACTCTAAAATTATTTTGTTATAGTTGAACTTAAAAGTGTGGTGAAATCTATATGAGCTCTACAAATATAAAAATATGACCTACCGATACAGCTCATGTTTAGATAAAGAAAAAAAAAAAGACTAAAAGAAAGAAAAAAAAAAAGACTAAAAGATTCAGGCATAGGGAGACAGATGGTCTTGGGACCCATTAGAATGATACTTCATCAAGAAGATACAATTATTGGGGCGCCTGGGTAGCTCAGTGGGTTAAGCCTCTGTCTTCAGCTCAGATCATGATCTCAGGGTCCTGGGATCGAGCCCCACATCGGGCTCTCTGCTCAGCAGGGAGCCTGCTTCCCCCTCTCTCTCTCTGCCTGCTTGTGATCTCTCTGTCAAATAAAAAAATTTAAAAAAAAAAAGAAGATACAATTATTGAGTATATTTAAAATATGCCCAGTATTGACCCATTTGATCACAAAAATAAAAACCCCAATTCACAGATGAGGGGACTGAAGCAAAGAAACTAACTTTCCAAAGAGCCCCCAGCTGTGTAAACGTCAGAGCTGGTTTCAAACCCTGGCAGTCTGGTTCCAAAGCCTGGGCTTTTAACCACTCTATTCTTAGTCACAGTTTATTAATCCAAGTTCAAGACTCCTTCTCCATCATAATTTGCAGAAGAGCCTTTGCATTCCATCTACAACATGGGCAGTATTAACATTTCAGGAGTGATTCCCATGCAGGTATTTAGGATCCCATAAAGCCTGACCCCTCCCAGATCCAAACACCTTGGTATATGGAGGAGACAGGAGAGGAGGACAGGAGTCAACCTTGCCCCTACTGAGAACCATTACAGTAAACAGAAAAGGAAATCAAAAGAACATCAAGAAAATTTAAACAAGAAATGGCCATTAGAAAGCAAAGGAAGATAAAGAAATGAGAGACAAAGGGAAGACACACACCAGAGTTCCTCCCTTTTCCTGCATTGTTCAACTGGTAATTAGACTAAAACAATCCAAACTTCTGAGAAGTCATCAGGACTGGGCAGCTAACAGAGAACTGTTCTCTGAAAACAAATCCATATATGGTAGGCATTCCTAATCTGTTCTTTCATAAACTCTAAATCCAAGATTTCAAATTAACTTATGACCAGCCAGACAATCTTCTTTCTACAAATCTGACCTCCTGGTGGAGGCATAGTGAAAGCCCTCAACTGTGTTCAGCCTAATCTATGAGAACTCCGGTGGTCGCAGAATAAAAAACTGAATTTGGATTCAAAACCTGGTTGCTATAATTAATAAGAACCTATATCCTGACTAGGGGACCACTCATTTGGCTCCAAAAATACACACAGTCAAGAAGGTCAAGTTCATGGATACACAAGAAACAGAACACCCACGTTCCTTCCTCAGGCTGCCCTCACTCCTCTACCATTAGATGTGGCTCCATCCTGAGGAGACCATCCAAAGGCAACCCCCCTAGCTGACTACAGAGAGGTTTACCTCTGCAGAGCTGGGGCTCAGATGTGGGATTTGAAGTACCCCATGATGCTTATGCTTCTAAAATTCTGAACACCTGCCATATAGTTACACTGTTTCCTCCACCACCGACTTGCCACCCCTCCTCCTTCATTCTGCCCTCTACTCTCTTTCCCCTTCTTCCATTCCCTTGGCAAATCCAAATCTCTTTGTCCAGACTTCCTTTGTAACTACCCTAACAATGGATTGATTCTGAGAACATACTACACAGAAATCACAAAGCCAGTACGGGATTTTGGCAAGAATTCCAAAGCAATCATATCCAGATTTCAGAAAACCATGCCAGAAGATGATCAGCTCCCCAATCCCTGGGCTGTGTACTGACATGGCCCTAAGAGAACAGGAAAGGATGAGGATGCAGGGACCCTAACAACGCCCCCTAGGGAGGTCTCATTTACACGCACCGTCCTTCACAGCCTTGGCAGAAAACAACCATAGCTCTCCTTGCATATTACAGCCAACAATACCCGGTTTTAGCCTGCCTCTTCTCGCTGACATCTGCATGAACAGTGACATCCCTGGAGCTCCACGCCGCTAACAAGCTGGACTTGTGTGCATTTTGGCTTCCATCTGCAAAGAGGCAGCTTCCTTGGCCCACCTGCCCTCATTCAGGAGAAGCTATCCCTGCACATGGGCTGTTAATTCTGATTTTCTTTAGGCACATCCTGGCTTCTAGGAGAGATCCCTCTGCGGGCCTCAAAATGTGAGGTGTCAAGTCTCCTCTGATGGTGGTCGTAACGTTATTTTCAGGCTTTCTTAAAAGTGCCAGGCACTGCACATTTACAAGGACACTATTAGATCTCTTGTAGGAAAGAGAGGAGTTCAAATAACTATATCTTTCCTCCCTAAGCAGCTAAACATAAAGAATATTCTGTCTGTTATATACCAAAAGTGCGATTTTGACAACCTACACTTTAATGCTGTTCATCTCTAGGAAACATACCTTTTAGAGTGCCTACAACCCCAGTACAGGATTCAGGACCAACTGATCTAATCTTCTAAGAACTGGAACGCTCCTTCAATGTTTGCGCTTCTTTGGGCCTTGGGACATCAGAGCAATAACCTGGGATAAAGCACCCAATGAAGGCAAAGGCTCTGATCCTAACCTCCAGGTTAAACCAGAGCAACTTCACATTTGCTGAATAGTTATTATTAAATGTATTTATCAAAATCACAACATTCAGTTACAGTTTGACAGACTATGCCAGAGAGGCATTAAAGGCGGTCAGCCAGCAGGTGAGGCAAAACATGACCATGATAACCCTGGAAAAGTTCTTCAGGAAGAGCAGCAAGCCATTATCTCAAGAAGCTTCTAGTACAAGTGTTTCGGTAGCACACTAGATGAGACGACTGATTTGTTTGTTTAGGGATCATTTAAAACAACAACTTTTTAGAGTGTTTCACATTTTGTGGGTCAGGAATTTGGACAAGGAGATTTAGGAGATGCCTCTGCTGCACAGGACAAGGTCAGAGGAGGCACACACGGTGGGCTCGTCTGCAGCATGGAGGTGGCTTCATTCCCATTTCAGCGGGGAGGGCTGGAAGGCTGGCTTCAGTGGAGACTCTCCACTGTAGCACCTGCCACAGGGGCTCCAGGGCAGACCTCCTCAGTGGCAGTTCAGGGCTGGAAAAGCAGTGTTCCTGCAGACAGGCCAGAAACTGCATGACCTTCTCTGACTTAGCCTTGGAAGCCCCAGGAGGATACTTGCTGTCCTATCTGACTGGTTAGAGTGGGGACAAGCCCACCTAGATTCAAGGAGGTGGACCTTGTTTTAAGATCCAGATGCTACCCAGGTACCTGGTATAAAACAGAATTCAAAGACCCTGAGGTAAAGGTAATGCACTTGAGCCTGGATGCAAACACTCAGAATTGCTTGTTTCAGGGACTGAGCCTGACAAAAAGGAACCAGAGTGATCGCTTTTTAAAACACTAATCAAAAACGGCAGGGAAACAGCCCTGATGGCACTATCCAAACTTGATAAACAGACCTGAGGTTGAGAAACTGGCCATGAGCCCTATTACCAAGAAATTCTGACCTGACAAGGCAGACGTTTGTGTAACTGAACGAATCACTCTTCTCTATATGGCTTTGGCCTTTAGAAACTTCCAGGAGAGATTTCACTGAGGCTGCCCTCCCTTGAGAAGTATATCCCTAAGGCTTCATACCCCTTGCCTCTGAGTCACCCCCTGCACTTCACACTGCCTTTTTTATTTTCTTTTACTCACTCAATCATCCTCATAAAGGCAAGAGGATGTATGAGAGGACCTTGACCCGGGACCAGCTGAGGGAACCACCAACAGAGAGCACCTCGGAGAGCACTCTGTCTACAGCAGCAGTTCTCAGCCAAGACCAACTGGCCCTCCCCGCCCTCACCCCAGCATGTCTGGCTGCTCACCATCCTACTCACCATCCCACGAGGCACAGAACAGCCCCACAAGGAACTATCCCCCACAAAACATCAAGAGCCCCAAGGCTGGGCAGCCCTGCTGGAAGGGACACACTCTGCTGGAACAGACGGTTGGGCAGACTCATGGTAGAGCCCTCGTGATCTCTCCCTCTGTTTCTGAACCATGCACGGACAGCTGACTGACTTTCTAGGGGCTAAATGGATCCACGGATTCACAGCCCCTCTCTCAGTAGCGGCACCTGTGCACCGTGGGAGGGTCCTGTCCGCCTGTCATCCCCCAGCAGGACGATGGCAGCAGGGACACAGACGTGGCCCAGGCTGGCCAAACACGCCTTCGCCCTCTGCCACCTGTAGCTCTGACAGCACTGATAACTGCCTGCCTGTCCCCGGGGAGCCACTCTCTCCTCCCCACCGTGGTCCACTCTCCCACGCCCTGCTCTGTGCGTGGCAGTCTTACTCTGCTTTCGCTTACAAATCAAAGGCTGTCCACTTACCAGACAGAAAACACCATTTATAAACTCTTATGTTCACCTTTGGGGAACTCCTGATTGTCATTTTTATTGGGTCTCTTCCATCACACATTTGGAAAGAAACTTCCTACTCCAAACATTAATTGCTATTTTCCTCTTAAAACAAGGTTTCGGTGACACCACTACATGGCACGTAAAACCACAATTCCCTCAGTGAAATAAATTACATCGCTGGGCTGGTGCATACAGCACAGCAGACTATTAGCAGGCCAGGCCCGTTAATGGTGTGTGATGTGTTGCCATTCTCCCAAGACAATCATAAACACTTTCTGTACATTCTGGCTTTGCATCCTCCTTTCCAGTTACATTTTACCCCAGGAGGTCACATCTCAGCTGTCCCACAGGGCAGATGGTCCCTGGGCACGGCCCTCACTCAGCGGGCATTCCTCCCTGCAAACAAGGACTCTCGAACAAATCTGCCGCTGAGCTAATTTAATTTCTAAATGACTATTGATTTTACCTCCAGTCAAATACACGCTCTAGAACCCCTTTGATCCTAAAGGCAAAGAAATGCCTGTGTCCAGAAGCTGTGTGCTGCGGACAAGCATAAACACAGGCGCTGAGTACCAGGCAACTTCGTCCCCAGCAGGCTGATACGGAAACGGTGGGACCTGTGCTGAGGAGGGGTGACAGCCCTCAAAACGTCAGTTACAAACATGCTTTGAGCACCTCAGGTCAGGGGGGTGGGTACGACAATTCAGAGGAAACTTTCAGGAATGACTGGGTCACTCAGGCCAACTTGCTACTACTGTAGCCGCAATCACCACCTACTAACGCAGGCCTTACCTAGGCCATCTCACTTAATTCTCAACCATTCCGTAAGTGGGTATGATCATCCCCCTTTTACAACAAGGAAGCTAAACCCAAGGAAGCCTAGTAACTTCTGAAGGTCAGAGGGTGTACAGAGCAGAGACTGGAACCCAAGCCTCCCTGAGCAAGGGTAGGCCTTCCCCACCACAAAACCCGCAGGGAAGGCCTTCCCCCCCACAAAACCCGCAGGGAAGGCCTTCCCCACCACAAAACCCGCCCAGACACCGACTCCGTCCAGCTCCGGCCCTGGACCGGCTCCAGCACTAAAATGCGGCTGGAAACGGCTGTCTCCCAAACATTCTCTTCTCCCAAGAGCCTGATACATAATAGCTCTCAAGTGTTTACTAATTGGTAAAATACCTAAACAGAGTGCATAATCAGCAAACAAAATCCAATCCTGTGTATTTAATCATTAACATTTTTAGGTTATAGAAAATGCACACTCATTTCAGGATGAGCTGGGCTGCTTGTTAGATACAACTGGGCTCCATCTGTAAGGACCAGGAGACAAGGACCAAGACATCCTTGGCACCTGGCCAGACTGGAAGAAAAACTCGGTCCTCTCACAAAGACCCCAGGGTTCAGACGTTACAAACAGAGGTTGATTAAACTGGGGTGGAGATCAGGGATTTAATCGCAGTTCCTGGGAAAGAGCACAGCAGGGGAAGTGATCAGCTAGAAAAAATACAGAAGGAATAAATGGAAGAAAAGACAGGGCACATTAACGACTTCGAATTTTAAAGCTCTCTGATTTGTAAAACCAAGAACAAGATACTTGTAAAATAACCACAGACTTTGGTTTTTACACCCCTACTCTCTATAAAACTATACTTACATCATTCATACCTTATATGGGGAGTAATCAATGATTGAAATAGTATATACATACTATTTCATTCTGCAATAAGAAAATCATAAATATGAACCAATCTTCTAACTTATTAAGATTAAACTTACGTAAACGAGTTAGAATCCTATGAATACACAATTCCATCACATTTGGGCATTTAATTTTGTAAATATGAATGCTAATATATAAACCTCCAGTAACTTCCTTTCTGCCACTGTGGTTACAGACCTCTGTAGATTGCGTTAAAAAAGATAGAGAAGTACTGAAATGAAACTACACCACATGCAGTACAATAAGTAAAGAAATATGAAGTATGCCTTCATGAACAGGCAGTGACGCCACGCTTTTCCACTAAAAGGTCTGCTTTCTAAATTATCTTTCATAAATGCTCAGGGCTCACAGCTGGGGAGTCAGGTACTCCCACTGCACATTTGCTTGTACTTTTAAGAATCCTGAAGAGACCAATCAGGTATTCCCCACACGTAAATGATGTCAAGAAACCAGATATTCCAAATAAGCTGTTTTTGTCAATGTACCTGTAGTATTAAAAATTGAATTTGTTTCTAATTTGCATGGTTTTGCACACAGCATATTTTCAGTTCAAGTAAAACATTTCCCATTCCCTTGAGAAGCCCCAGGCAGGCACTGCACACGAGGACACGCTCACCAATAACCCCATCAGCACTGGCAACAGCCCGCATGACAAGTTCACATACCAGACTGGGGGCACTACCTAAAGATCATTCCCAAAGCCTGATTGTCACCAAAAAACAAAGTAATGATTTATGCCACTGTGCAAGATGAAGCTTGCTCTTTTAATTCAAACTCTATTAATCTAGCCAATGGTCATCGTTCTTCGTCCTGCTGTGGAGACCAGGTCAGACCCTGTTCTGGCCTGCAACACTCCTGCCCGCTCTGGATCAGTAAGGCCTGTGTCCTTTAATACAGAACTGAAGCCGCTCAGCCGGCTGATTCTTTCTGTGGTCATCAAAAAGGGTTAGACTACAGCTTGTCTTGTGACCCACCGGGAGATGGGATGTCTGCCACTATTTCCTGGAGAGAAGCAAGGACCCTTCCCACGAAGTCACTATCAGCAAAGTCAGGTGACCCAGTGAAAGGGCCATCAGGGAAGAATTTCCAGAAACAACACTGTTCTCTCTCCCTGAGGTGGCACAGAACACGCCACAGGAAAGTGGTCAGTGCCCAGGGATCCAGAGGAAGCACACTCACCCAGGACATCAACGCCACATAGTGAAGCCCAAAGGTCAACTTAAGGAGACACACACACCTCCATCCAGGCTAGGAGGGTGGGGGGATGGGCAGATGAACCAGGTTCTGGGGGTCAATGCAACTTACCAAATGGCAAACAAAAACATGTCCTCACTTAGTATTTGTGAATTTAAACAAAAACTCTTGACCTTACGAATTCTCTTCAGCAACTTTTAGAACTTTTTTTTATTGTTAAGTAAAACCCTAACCCCAACATGGGGCTCTAACCCACAACTCCGAGATCAACAGTTGCTTGCTTTACCGACTGAACCAGCCAGGCGCCCCCTCTCTGGTAACTTTTAATCTTGAATTAACCTCCAAAGTTTAAAACCCCATGTAATGGTAAATCTTTTCTTGTGACTTAACTGGGCAGTTCAACCAGGGAGAGGGGCCCCGAGAGCAGAGGCGTGGCTTCCCACTGTGGGCTTCTGGGTACAGCACATGGTAGCGACCCGGTTTATGTGCTCGCAGCCAGTGACAGAAGCCAGTGCTGCAGTCTGCGAAATGAGCCTGGGCAGTGGCAATGACCCTGATGTGCTGGCTCCAGGTATCTATCAGTATAGAGAAGTGAGTCCTCCTTCCATCACCGCAGGGCCCTCCCCTCCCCAAACACACCCACACCAGCCTGTACACACGCACTTGTACAATAGACTGAAAAGTTCCACGACTCCCACGGAGCATGTCCCCGCTGGACCACAGAAGGAGGGTGGGCCCCCAGCTCTGGGTACTGTTCGTGGGTGGGTGGAGGGGCCACTTCAAGCCTGTTTGTCCCACAGGTGTCTGGATTCCTCCAGGGAGGCTGTGAGGGGGGCCATCACCTCTCTACAGCCCAGGCCCTGCCCAACTCCACAGGGTACCATTTGCACACACAATATGGCAGTCCTTCCTCCCGCCCACCCTCAAGCCTCAGAAGGCCTGTCTTCCCCTCAACTTCACTATAACTTGAAGCAATCAAGTTTAATCTCAAATTAAATCTCGCCAAGTTTAATCTCGCCACCTCTCGATTTTCCAATCTACATGTAATCACAATAAACTATATACAAGCTACTTGGCACCTCTTCTTACACTTTTTTAAGCCTATATAAATACCTCAGAGAGCACTGGACTAGGAGTCAGAAGCCGTACCTTCACTTATATCATTCATTCACCTACCAAGTGCATAGTAAGCACCTACTGCATGCCAGGGACCAAAGTTATAAATGTGAATAGGCATGACAGACAAGGGCTCCTGCCCCATGGGGTTTTGGGCAAGTCATTTGCTGTCTTTAACTGAAATCAAAGGACTTGGACAAGCTCTTTTAAGTCCCTTCCAGCTCTCCTACTGCACTCCCTACTTTCCTGCCAAGGGGGGCCTGAAGCATTCTGGAATGTTCTGGTTCCCTGAACAGATGCTATTTATACTTGATGTCCATATAGCTCAGGCTGCAGACGTGTGACTTATCTCAATTCTGCCAAGCACAAACAACTCGTTTTCATCCCAGAGTGGATGTGACTACGTGGAGCCCTACGCTAGAAGGCCTACTGGCACACACATCTCAGCCTCCTTGGCACAGGGACCCTCACAGCCCATTCCCTGCACACAGAGGAAATCTGGTTCCTTCAGATCAAAACTACAGAAAAATAGGAGCAAGGCTGCCAGGGCTTCCTTGCATGTTGCCTGGGTTTGTTTATTTCTTCTTCATCAACTCACATCATTTCTGACACTGCACTTCAACGTCCTGGACACAGCCAGGGAGTAAAGCTTTTAAGAGGCACTGAAGTCCAGCCAATTTCTGATTAGCCACTGTAATGAAGGGAAGGAACAGCACACAGCCAAGGTAAGAGGACTCTTGCCTCTAAGTAGTACAGGGCAATGATTCTTGAACAGAAGGTGGAGATGCATTAGGTAAACAAGTGAAAATCCCTCTCACCCCGCCCCCCCAAAAATTACCCTCAGCTAACATTTCAGGAAAACAATAGGCTGGAGTTTTCTTTCTGGGGAGTTCCCAAGAGCACCACATCTACCCGAAAGGGAGATGCCTTCAGTTTCCATGATCACTTTATAGGGGGAAATATCAGCTCCTGAATCTAGGGGAGGTAGAGACTTTGAGTAGAACTCTACACACTCCATCTATGATCAAAAGCACTTCACAGTGGTGAAGGTTTTTGTTAGCACATTTTAATAGAAGTTTTCTGTTTCTCAGAGCCAAGTTCATAAACATTAGGCAGAAATGTATGCAATAGAGAAGGAGAAGCTGGAGAAGGCAATCAGACATGAGACAGTAAGAGTGTGAATGAAGAGAGACATGGGAAGAGCTGGGCCCCAGAAATAAACCAGCAAGCAACAGCGATGTGGACACTTGATGGCACTGTCCTTCCTTATCATACGCCTGGGCATTCCAGAAGTGACTCAACATTTCATGACTGTGTCAGATACACACCCTCCCCATCCTCCCCCTCCAATCTCACCCAGTGCCACCCTGCCTTGCCCTGCCCACCCTGGTCACGTCGCTCTCCTTCCAAAAGAAACCAGGCTGCCTTGGGGAATGGTGCCAGCTGTGGCTGGTGCAGAGAACTATCTATTAACCATTACTTCTTTTTCTTCTCTTGGAACAATCTTTATCATTCCCCTCTTCCTCCTCTCTCCTCTGTTTCTTCAATAATAATCACAGAGAACCTAATTTGCAAGTTAGAAGCCCAGGATAGAATCCCAGCTCCCCTACTGCCCTATTGGGAGACCAAGAATGAGTCCCAGAACTTCTCTCCATCCACATGGGAAGGGATCCATGCCTACCAAGCAGGGCTCTAGGAAGCAGTAGAAGTGAACATACGCTAGGGACAGAACAGCACTAAGCCAACAGAAGGCACATCTCTCACTTTCTTGCCAAATCCCCACTGTAAGATTTAACACTTTGATCACTGCTCAGCTCAGAGGAATGTGATGACCATCAGGCTCCAAATAAATCACGTCAACGGGTGACTAGCCAGCCTTCCCCCAGAAGTAAAAGACACGATCCCAATTCTAAAGGAGCTCTCTTGTCTGGTGGATTCTCCTCCTTTCAGTGTGAATGCCATGCTCCTGAGGAACTGGCAGAGAGCTCTGTAGGGACACCGATCAACTGCTTTAAGTCACTAACTCTAGCTTAGAGCAGGGGAAGCTACGTTCCTGCCCAGAACAGTGACTATGCCTCCCCAGGCCCTCCCCTGGTCCATGGAAATGCAGCTGTAGGCCCACTGGCAGACAACAGGCCAGAGCCCCCGAGGCCCTGCTCCACCCCCAAGGGCCATCTCACCTCAAAGGGGCTAATGAAATTATCTCCTCTGCCTTTTATTCCTCAATAACAACCACAAAATTAGAAGAAATGACCCCCTGCTCCTCCAATTTAAGGCCTATTTTATGACCTCCAACCCCAATTCTCTCTCTTTTAAATGGATATAAGACCCTGAGGACCCACAAGCCAGTGGGATTAGTAACTAACAGCTCCCTCCTCCAGGCAGGTTCTCCAGAGGGCGATTCTCCTTCCCTCAGGGTGGGGTCACGATCAGTTCAATCTTCATGCTTCAGAGACAGCCCCTTTGAACAAGATCAGATGTTTCTCCACCCCCTGCCTGGTGCTCTGCTCAAAGGAGGAGCAGCCCCTTCTCACTCATGGCATTAATGTCAACTCGGCCAGAAAGGCGAAGGCAAAAGGAAGAGGTCAGCATGGTTAATTGTCCACCAGGCTCAGATGCAGGCCCCCTCAAACCAGCACCTTGGGAGGGCTCATCACCCCCATAAAATGTGAAGTGCACTTTGAACCCAAGAACAAGGAGAATGAGGACTATTTGCCCTGGCCTGCTGGGCTGCAATGGGAGCTTGGGCTATTTGTTTTCTTTTCCAGTTTGTGACCAGAAAGGGGAGAAGGCCACCCTGCAGCAAACCCAGGCAGGCAGGGGGAGAGGGCAGGGAGGTGAGCACCAGGAGTGGCTGTCAGGAAATAAAAGAGAGAAGAGATAAGCATCAACGGAGGTGGGCTGAAGGGAGCCAGGCAGGGGTCTGTCCAGCTTTGAAAAACGGATTTGAGAGAATAGGATTCCAGAAGCCTCAGAAACCGTGCAGTGTGAGAAATACTTTCAAGAGAAATGGAAACATTTAAAAGGCCCAGTGTTTACTCTTCATCATTAAAAGAGAGTGAAAGAGCTTCCTCTCCTATTTGGGAAAGTTATTTTTATTAACTAGTTCCCCGAAGGCCTCCTTCCACCTTGGGTCCGTAATTGTAAGAAGATGCTGAGGAACAGGACACAGCCATTTCTTAACTGCAAGAGGACACGAGAGTGATCACAGCAACAGTCCCTTCATACAGGAGAAGTCCAGGAGCATCCATTTATAAGCAAGTCATCCTGGAAACAACTACTTATAAGCTATCTTGAAATCAACAACAAAATCCTACAGTGGACAACACAAACCAGCCACCAAACCATCGCTCCCAAGCCACCTGATCAAAGCACAAAGTGGCTCCTAAATAAGGCATTGACTGTGCCCTGGACATGGGGGAGAAAAGCAAACTCCCCCTCCCAGAGCTGTCAATTCCTGGGGGCAGCTTTGCAATGAAACTTGAAAGCCTATTTTGGAGACTTTGCTTCTTCTTTAAGAAGAAGAAAAGATAAAGGTTTCACCTGAAAAAAAAAAACAAAAACAAACCCAGATACCTGAGAGGAGATGGGCCATTTCTTTTCTGTGTTATCTAGAACCACATGCAGTCTAGGTTCCCTGCCATTTCAGCAATAAAGGACAGGGTCAGTCCCCCACACTAATGACACTGGGGCCTGAGACCAGCAGCACAGTTGCTGTGTCCGCTTGTTGCCTGTGCTCTGATGGCTCCCAAGTGTCTACCCTGGACACAAGGGGCCCATGCTGGACAGAGTCTTTGGATCAAGGCCAACACTCCAAAATGGCTATATTAAACACACACAGATACACACACTGGACCTGATATACAAATTCTGCTGAGGCATCAGCAGGCCCATCTTTAGAAACAGTAAACATTCCATGAAAGAAGAACCACACCTCCCCCATCCCAAACAAAGTTCAGAAGCTCTAAGAAAATCCAGGGACTGGGGCACCTGGGTGGCTCAGTGGGTTAAAGCCTCTGCCTTCAGCTCAGGTCATGATCCCAGCGTCCTGGGATCGAGCCCCACATCGGGCTCTCTGCCTGGCGGGGAGCCTGCTTCCTCCTCCCTCTCTGCCTGCCTCTCTGCCTGCTTGTGATCTCTGTCAAATAAATAAATAAATAAAATCTTAAAAAAAAAAAAAAAAAAGAAAATCCAAGAACTGTATCACTTCTTGGGCTACTGAGAATGATGTGGGATGGTCAAGGTTCGACTAGAGAATTCTAGTGAATTGTGTCTGGATGCATACCTGTGTGCGCATGTGCCGTATGGAAGAGGGCCAATTCAGGAACTTGATGACCTCACCGACCACATGTGTTTTCTAACTAGATTAGACTTGTATTGTAAACCAGGAGTCGCTCTAAGAATCAGGTATCTCCTAGAAGCTTAATAAGCTGCTAATGCTTACCAATTGGTAAGCACTCCCCATGTATTTGGCAGCATAAAGACCAGACACACAGCCACCACCTTGCATATAGCCTCTGCAGAAATAGTGCAGCACACAACTGGCAATAATATCTCAAATTCCAAAACCTAAAAAGCTAAAACTCACTCATATCTTACCATCTGGACTTTTATTTTTTTATTTTTTTTTTAAAGATTTTTATTTATTTATTTGACAGACAGAGATCACAAGTAAGCAGAGAGGCAGGGAGAGAGAGAAGAGGAAGCAGGCTCCCTGCGGAGCAGAGAGCCCGACGCGGGGCTCGATCCCAGGACCCTGGGATCACGACCTGAGCCGAAGGCAGAGGCTTTAACCCACTGAACCACCCAGGTGCCCCACCATCTGGACTTTTAAACTACAATTAATTTCCTTAATTTATTTTTCAAGTATGATAGACAAACTGGCTTCCATGGAGACTGCAAATTCCTGGGCAAAGCTCTAGTCCTCACTCTACCCAAGCCCTAGGAAATTTTAAGAACATGAAAAGGGTCAGCTGAGATTCAGACTTCTTGTGCTGCCTTGTCTTTCACTAAATTCTCGCACGCAGCTGTGTACCTGGGGCTCAGCACCAGGTAAAAGAAACCACAGCTATGTGACTGCTTTTACGTGGAACTCATCGGCCAGGACCTCTACTAGGAATGCAGAAACCAGAAGAAGATTCCTTTCTCTTTGCTTCAGTGCTCAACACACCTCACCAGAGTAGCTGGAAAGGCCAAACAATAAGTAGGGTTCATGGGAAGGCAGTAGAGGAAGGGAAGAGCAAAGACTCAAAACCATATTCTCCTATATGAAGACCCAGGTCCCATGCTGGTTTCAATACTCAGTGAACCACCAGCCTGGGGGCTGCTACTCCCAACACCCAGGGAGAAACAAAATAGCATCAAGCCAATCAGCCCATATCTCAAAGAACCCATCATGCAGAGAAGTTTGGGAAAGACAGAGATGCAATGACTTAAAAAAGGTTTTTAATAACCTCATTTAAACCTCAACTGTGTTTTAAGAGCAAATCACTCAGAAATATTTTTATTTCCTCTTGGTTGTAAACTGGGCAAGTCTCTTATTTGCTCCCTTACCGCCTACACATTTAGACACATGTTCAGTGCTGGGACTGACCAGGGCTTCCGGGGTCTAGCTGACAATGGTCTCTCCCAAGGCAGCCAGGAGGGCTGGCTGCTCATGGTCACACGCTGTCATTTAGCACATCAGTATTCCATGACCTAGCTCCACTTATTATTCCAAAGAAAGACGATGACATGAAAACGCCTTTTCACTGGGGGAGGAATCTAAACTCCTACTGACTTATTATGGAAAATTCTCAATTTTACATGGTCATACGAGCAAAGAGGCACTCTACAAATCATTTAAGTGGCTTAGAAACACATCATGATGTTTTTGTCACCAAGAATGTTTTCTTCATCAAACATATTTATTCATTTATTGAAAGTCTGCTCCATGCCAGGAAATGGGCTAGGTAGGAGATGGCAGCAAAGGAACTCACAGACTAGAGGGAGAAGTTGTGCACGAACAAATACATCCAGCTCACACGGCGAGCGAGAGTGCTGTATGACCAGACAGGCTGTGATTGGTTCTGCTGTAAAGCCGAGAGGAAAGGCTAGGCTCCAAAAAGCCTCTCGCTGAAACAGTCTGATCAATAACATATGATATTTGGGCTGGGTCTTAAATGAGGAAAAATAATTCTAAAGGACCAACTCCCATGGACTGCAGAAAGGAGGCCCACTCAGAGTGAAAAATGTTGGTAATGAGAAGGCCAGCAATGCCCAGGAGAAGGCCAGCCAAGTAAACACCTTCGCCCTGCAATTCCCCACAGGGGCAGGGGACCAATTCACACCTTTCTTACAGGAAATGTCACCCTACATAGAGGATTTTCTTTTTAATGAATGAGAACTCTGGGTGGTTATCAGAGCACATCGTCAAGGCCAGAGTTTGCCTACAACCCACCTAAGCGTGAGCAGGTCCTTACCTGTGTGAGTGCTCTGTAACAAGAGGCAAAATCATAAGCCAACTGTGAATTCAAGAGTCTGCTTCCCGGCTGACCTGAAAAACAATAAGGAAGGGCCATTTTGGTTAATCTTGAACAAGCAGTCTTTTAATGCGCTCAGGAAAGGCCTGCAGACCACGCCTAGGGCTCCTTGGTCTCAAAGCAGAAAGTCTGGCCGGGAAGGGGGGTTGAGTCAGGGAGCCCTGGGTTAGAATCCCAGTGCTGGAACTCAGTGACAGGGTAACTGTAGGCCAGGTAGGTACTTAATCTACCTTTGCCTCGGTTTCCTTCCCTGCAGTACCCTTCTCACTGAACAGAGTCACATGACTGAGAATGTGATGGGTTGGCTTCCCTCTGGGAGCTTACAATCCAGAGAGACAGAGACAGAAACAGGGAATAATCAGGACCCTGATGCAGCTGATAAGAGGCAAGTAAGAGAAAGACAAGGTGATGGGAAGCCTTTACAGAAGTACTAGCTGGTCCCAGAGGGGTCAAAGGGAGCTCACCAGAGCAGAAGTTGGCCAGACTAAGAGGACAAGCAAATAGCCTGCCTGGCAGAGGCACCAGCCAAGTTGGATGCTCTTGAAGCAGGAAGAATAGAGTGAGCTCTCCCAAGAAAGGGGTCAATGAGCACTGGAGTATTCCAGGGGCCAAGAGGAAGACTGACAAGACACGAAGCTGGGAAGGGAGGGAATCACAAAGGCCTTGCAGCCATTTTAGGAGAGTCTGGACTTTACCTTAAGGCCAATGGCAAGACTATGAAGGGTCTTACAGAGGAGAGAAGCATGGTCCAGGAACACCACAGAAAAGAAGGTATTAAAGGAGGCCATGAGAGTCCCACTGATTGAGAGTCCCCTGAATGCCACCTCCCTGGCCTGTGTGCAGAGGACTGAGAGAGAAGGCTCTAAGCTGGGGTCTCTCTGGCACTCCGGGCAACCACAGCTTCCCCATTACTGGCTCCTCCAGCAAGGGGCAATTCCCCAGAGGCAGACACCCCACTGGGAGTGGAGCCTGCCTGTCCCAACACACCCTCCAGAAAGTCAAGGCGTGCCTGGTGCTCCTGTGGTTCTCAAAGTGTCCCCCCAGACTAGCAGCATCAGCATCAACTGGGAATGTGTTAGAAATCCAGATTCTCGGGGCGCCTGGGTAGCTCAGTGGGTTAAAGCCTCTGCTTTCGGCTCAGGTCATGATCCCAGGGTCCTGGGATCTAGCCCCGCATCGGGCTCTCTGCTCAGCAGGGAGCCTGCTTCCTCCCCTCTCTCTGCCTGCCTCTCTGCCTGCTTGTGATCTCTGTCTGTCAAATAAATAAATAAAATCTTAAAAAAAAAAAAGAAAGAAAAAGAAATCCAGATTCTCAGCCCACCCTGGACCTAGCAACTCAGAATCTCTGAGGGTGGGGCCCAGCCATGTGTGTTATTAAGAGCCCTCCAGGTGATCCAGATGCTCTAAATGGGGGCAGTGCCAGGAGTGGGGCTGGGGAGAGTGCAGAGTACCGAAGAGCTGGCCTGGCCTATTACCTATGGTGTCCATTTTTGTTCACAGGAAAATGCCCGTCCTTGTTGATGCTCAGAACTCCTCCTAGCCCTGCAGATTGATGGGTAGGGAGCCCAGGGCCCACCACTGCAGGAGGATTTCATTTCCCCAAGAAACATTCATCTTTATTTCTTTAAAGACTTTTTATTGTTAAGTAATCTCTGCACCCAATACGAGGCTCAAACTCACGACTCCAAGATCAAGACCCGCATGCTCTTCCATCTGAGCCAGCGAGGCACCCTTCATCCATTCATTTTTAAATATTGAATGCTTCACAGATTTGTCTGTCATCCTTGCCACAGGGCCATGCTTATCTCTGTATAGTTCCAACTTTATTTTACTTTTTTTTTTTTTTTAGATTTTATTTATTTGAAAGAGAGAGGAGAGATAGTAAAAGAGAGAACACAAGCAGGGAGGAGAGGGAAAAGCAGGCTCCCCACTCTGCAGGGAGCCCAATGTGGGGCTTGATCCCAGGACCCTGGGATCACGACCTGAGCCGAAGGCAGATGCTTAACCAACTGAGCCACCCAGGCACCCCTCAGTGATTCCAGTTTCAGTGTATGAGCCACCGAAGCAAGCACACGCTTCTCCTCTCAGACAATACTTTTCCTCCCACCTAGATATAAAATCTGACTACTCGAGAAAAGAAACAGGCCATCCAGAAAGCTCCACGTGGTTTTATGAGAGGGTCAAGTTTCTTCCTGGAGTGTGGAGCACCCTCTGTGGTTACAGAGATGCCAAGGCCCAGCCGTCAAGTCATTCGGGGTTGAGAATAGCTTGCTTCAGCTGCCTCTCTCTTTGAATATCTGTCTTCTTTCTCTAAGCAAGAAAAAAATTACCCCCCCCCAAAAGCATATTTCTGTAAAGAGCAGGCAAAACCTCACATTGTTTCTATAGTTCTTACTTGTCTTTACAAAAGGGGAAAAATGGGGTCCAAAACATAAAAACAGTATTTGGATCAACACAGATCACAGTGATACAATGCATACCCCAACCGCTTCCAGACTTGACTCAACTTCCAGAGTATTGCCCTCTTGGCCACACCACAGCGAGGATGGCCGAGCTGCAGGATCTCCTAGCAGGTCCACAAACACGCAGACCAAGGGCACAAGCTGGGCTGCAGAAATCCCTAGCGCCCTCCCTAGACTGCACCCCAAACCTGCAGAGTCTCCCCACCTGCTCTGGGCATGTGAGGTCCACACCTTCTAGAGGCCTCTACACGGCCCACGTGGCTTATCAACCCCGCACTGTGCACCTCACTACCCACAAGAGAGACAACGACTGCTCTGCCATCTCCAGACTGTCGGCTCCCTGAGGGGCTCAGTAAGCTTGTGCTGCATAAATGACTGAACATGGAGACTCACCTACAGTAAGAATTTCAGGCCTAGATTCACCCCCTTACCGTCTCTAGCCCCAACAGGTAAAATGACTTGTCCAAGGTCACAGAGCAAGCTCATAGTCACACCCCGGGGTGGAGGGTGGGGCGGGAAGAGATGGTTCTCGGTGTTTTACAACAGTTACATGCTGTGTGTTCCCACCTTTCCTGGGTACCACCAAACCAGTACCCTTTGAAGACAAAGGTATTTTATTTGTAATAGAACGGATTCGCTTTCTGTGTGTTTTATCTCAAGACCCTGCCCAAGAACATTGTGAATCTTAGAATTAGAAGCACTAAGCTCAATCGAAAGACAGGGAAAATTTTTTTTAAAAAACAGCCATCAGTGAAGGTGTGGGTTGGTCTTCAAAAAAATTTCCAGACTTCTGGTCCCTGGGATGTACTTCTTGATCACTTCCCTATCTGTTCAGTCTTACTCAGCTAGCAGGGGCAAATGTAATCTCTCAAATCATCATCATAATATTCTGAAAACACACTATACCATTCAAACAAGCTTTGGCTTCGGTAATAGGATATCCAAGTTCAGAGTTCAGCCAGGAGCTTTGCAGATAAGAGAGAGAAAGCAGGCACTAACACACACTTTCTAAGTGGCATGGCCTCTCAGAAGAGTCAAGCCCTTCTCAGAACGGACTAGGAAAAAAGCCCCTACGAAGAAGAAATTCTCTCCTACTGGCCAAGTTCACCTGTTAAGCAGGTACAGAACTGGAATCATTTCCCCAGCTTTTCTCTCAAAATTAAACAGACTTATAAAAAAGAGCAAAATAATCCCAAGTACAATTATGATGTTTAATCTTAATTTTCTTATATAAATCACCCGGCTTTTCATTACAACTGGTCAAGTGTATGTGAAATATGCCACACACATCATCAAGGCTCTCCAAGTCCCCATAACACAGCATGCGTGTGTGTACATGTGCACGTGTACACACATACACACACACACACAAAGTGAATGAGAACCAGTTCTGCCCACTGTGCTCCCAGCTCACTGTGGCCCCTGGTGAGTGGACCCACATACCTCCCCACATACCTGCTGCCTCTAGCCATCATCCCCTGTGGCACTGCTCTCCTCGTCCAGGCCCCACACTTGACCCCATCAAGTCAGAGTCCACTCTCTTCATACCCCGATCCTAGCCAACTGCTTTTGAGAAGCATTTTATGAAATTATTCCTATGAAGGTACAGGTACAAATAAGAAATGTGTTCCCTATTCTATAGATGCTTACATGTTCAAAAAGAGGTTTTAAAAGTGTTTCACCCAAATTTCTCTAGTGATAAAATTTTAGGCACAACAGCTAAGTGAATTCCAAATTATTTTTTTAATTTTTAATAGACTAGCTTATGACTTCCACTCAGCAGTTCCTGGGGACTCTGATGCTGTCATACATAATTGCAGACATAGCAGGAATCTTCTTCATCTCAGTGACCATCATTAACACCCTGATAAGGATGTCCCTGCCAGATTACAGGTGTTCCTGTCAGGAAATCACTAATAATTAAGTGTGGTTCAAATAACCACACATCTCTGGCATGAAGCCTGCTTCTAATGCAGTTTCTGATGGAAATGTAACACTCTGAGAATCACCAGGGAAGAACCCTTTCTCCACCCCTCCAATCCTATCACAGCAACCATTTCCTACTTCACCCACTACATAAACTGACTTGGTCTCCCAGGTGGGGATGAGATGAACCCTACATTTGTAGACAGGGAGGTCAATGTCAATATAATGATATGGAAAGCCCAACTCCTCAATCTGTCAGTTTACCTGGATCAGAACCAAACTGGTCTGTGGAGGATGAGGGGCCCTTCCTCATCCATTTCTAGTCAGCATTTACTTAGAAAGGGGACACCATTATCCCCAGCTGTCTGTCTAAACCAAAGTGGGAGAAGGTGTGGGAAAAGTCAGCTGCAGGACATTCCTTAGACTTCTCCACAGAGGTCTAAAGCTTAGAGCCTAGTATTTCCAAGAAGGCCCAAAAATGTTTAATAGTCAGTGTCTATAAAACCTTCCTAAAAATAACAGCCTCACGGAACTGATGTCTTATGTTGTTGAAAAAGGGCTCTCTCATTTGGTCCCATCCAGGGTAAGGGCCTCTCTGTAAAAATGAAACATGTGTCAAGATAAAAATTAAAGTGATTTCATGGGACAGAAACCAGTACCAAAGAGGCCAAGAAAAGAACATGTAAGGGTGTCCCTCAGACATGGTCAACATCACAGGCTCAGAAGGATGGGTTCCTAAATCAATGTTTCTCTACACTGTTGTTTCTAGAAACCGCCTGACCTAGAAGCTTGTTTAAAAACATACAGATCCCAGGACCCTCTCCAGTCTTATAAAGTCAAAACCTCAGAGGAGGGGTCTATGCCTAAACTACATCAGAAGCAGTCTTCATGCCAGAGGGAGAAGCCCCTAGTTAGAGCCTTCTATCCAAATGAAATTATAAATAAAATTATAAAATATAGGGACACCTGAATGGCTCAGTCTATTAAGCATCTGCCTTCAGCTCAGGTCATGATCTCAGGGTCCTGGGATCAGGCCTGCACGTCTTCTCCTCCTCCCTCTGGCCCTCCCCTGCCTTGTGCTCACTCTCCCTCTCAAATAAACAAGTAAAATCTTTTTACAAAATTATGAAATATAGGGGCACCTGAGTGGTTCAGTCGGTTAAGCAGCTGACCCTTGGTTTCTGCTCAGGTTGTTATCTCATGGGTGGTGAGATCAAGCCCTGACAAGGGCGCCACGCCTCAGCAGGGAGTCTGCTTGAAGATATGCTCCCTCTGCCCCTGTCCCAACATGCGCACACACATGTGCGAGCTTGCTTTCTCTCACTCTCTCATGTGTGCGCATGCGAGCTCTCTCTCTCTCATAAATAAGCATTTAAATAAAGTTATGGAATACTGTCAACCTGCAATGAGGAAATCAATTTAACTAAAACTTAGAAATAAAACCTGCCCTTTAGGTTAATCATATCCCACCTAAAAGACCCTTTGGAACCTCCCTGCCCTAAGGACTAAAGGAAATACTACACAGCTGCTCCTGATGGTCATTACAGACCCTAACGGAATGAGGAGGCTGAGGGCCTTCACTCTCATCCCAATACAGACCAGCTCTAAGTAGCAGGCAACCTGTGCAAAGTCAGATCCCACAGGTGCCTCTGGTTATCAGACTTTACAGGTTTCAGCCGCCAGCTGACTAGTTCATAGTCCTATTCAGATCAACTTTGTGTGAGGGCTGGCTATTCAAAGTGTTTTCCACAGAACCATCAGCATCAACATGGCAGGAAGCAGCTAGAGATACAGAATCCCAGGCCCCACCCAGGCCTGCTGAAGCAGAATCTGCATTGTTACAAGATCCAAGGGATTCTTGTGCTGACGTTTGAGGGTGCCGGTGTGAGACTTTCACCCCCACCTGTGGGATACCCAGGTCATCAGCCTACCCTCTAACACTCCCGACTCTCGGAGGCCTTCTCCCTCACACTTTCGTCAGTCTTGGTTTGTCCTGGGACCAAATCACCATCAGCAGGGTACAAAACTAGCGGTAATCCAAAACCCAACTTTTAGAGGAGTTAGAAAGAGGCGATAAGTACGGATAATCTCCTAATTCTTGTCTCTCTCTTATATTCCTTAAAAGGCTGAAATATGGACCCTGTGACTAAAAATCAATAGAGACAATCCAAAGTCAAACAATACCATGGAACGCTGGCTCTCTTGGTTCCAACACAATGTTAATGAGGGCAAGGTCACAAGTATGATTAGGTTCCTCTGTTCGTTGGCACAGATGCCAGCCCTCTACCCCCTGGCCGCCTACAAAGGCTGACACACCCCTGGATACTAAGAGCGCTCAGAAGAATGACAAGGGGAGGCTTAGCAGAGTGGCACCACTGAGTAACTCAAAGAACTTCAGGGACTGGTGAGCAGAATGTATCGCGGAAGACAACACGCAGCCCAGAGGGATGGCTGCCATGACAGATGACCAGGTCAGAATTCAAATTACCTGGACAGAAATGGGAAGTCCCATGGTCAACCTTTAAAAAAAAAAAAAAAAAAAAAAAATTCACACACAGCAAGAGGAAATCTAACCTGGCACTGCTCATTCTAAGATGTTTTCAAAACATGACAGTTGTGTTGACTAAAGTGGGTGCCAAGAAAGCTCACAAAGTCTTAGGGTCCATGAGTCTAGTTTCCGGACCAAGGATGTAGCAGTCCTTCTGCAGCAAAGCTCATCAGACTATCCTCACCAGTCCCCCAACCACTTATCCACACAGGTGACCACACAATTGCCGCACTTGTTCATCACCACCGTCACTTGGGTTCTTACAATTGAGTGTGGCCTCTATACCTGGCTACAGCTCTTTCAGGCTTCGGGTTATAGTTAAGACATTCCACACATCGGCCTGGCTCCCTTTGATGTCGCCCTTTCTTTACTAATAGAGAAAAAAAGTAGACCTCAGCACAAACTGAAAAAAACAAAACAAAACACATAAGCAGACCAGACAACCTAAGCACACTCATTTACCAACAGAATTCAGATCAAAAGGACCCTGTCACCTATTTAAGCCAGTGCACTATGCTACAGAGTACAGCATAAATCCATGCAGAATTAGTAAATAGGGGGGCAAATTATGAGCTCCCAATTCAGAAAAATCTTGGAAGGACTACTATAAAAATGAGCAAACAACAGAGTATGAGTATCTGTTTAGACATACTTCTCTACGTCAGATCATCTTCTGGGAATAGACAACCATTTAAAAAACTGGATGGGATTTCAGATTGCTTTTAAAGTTGTGACCCAGGTTTTTCTTAAGTCTATATTGAATACCCAAGTGGTAGTCATTTATGAAGACAAAAAGGCTGTTTCCTGCTAAGTTTGCAGATCCCAGAACTACCCAATCCATTATTTTTAATTTCAGAAAATTTTGTCTCTATAGGCAAGGGAAAAAAGAAAGTTTTAAAAATTTAAGAGGTTAATTTGCCCTAAATAAGTGTCTGCCATGCACCACTTACCTCAACATGAAAAGAAGCTACTGTCCACGCAGTTACAACCATCCTTAAACAACTGGCTAACTGCCTGAGAACTGGAAAACAACATGTGAAATTCGGCCCAACTGCAGCCTGCCCCAGAAGAAAGGAAGCTTGAACTCCAGGTGCCCTTGACAACACAGCTCAACGTGGAAAGAAAGAAAATGCTGAACAATAGAACCAGTATAGGAAAAAGAGCCCCTCTAATTTTCCAGGCATGTGGAGAGGTTGCTGCTAAAGGAGTATTTAAGATCTCACTGCTGGGCTGGGTTCTAATGAACACTGAAACAATTCTTAAAAAAGAAAGAAACCCAACATATTGGTATAGTACGTATCTGAGTACTTTTCAGATTTAATTCAAAAGTTCTTATCAATTAGAAAGACATTTACACGCTTAGCTACATAAGTGAAATACCTCTCAAGTCACATTTACAATGTTTAGGAAAACACAGGGTCAGGAATGGGTTCTTGCCTATAGTTCAGAGGAAGCTTCCCCACTCTGTCTGGGGGTGGGGGGGGGTCACAGCACCCAAGCTTGGTTGTAGTCCCAGCATCCCACTATGAGCAACTTTGTTTACCACAAATAGAATTTGCAATTCTTTTTAAAGCAGAAACCTGCTTTATTATGGATGCATCACATATTTAAGGACATGTACAGTGTTGTGGCCAAAACTATTTGCACAAGCACACACACCCACCAACTGTTTTGCTCTGATTTTAAAAGTAACATGCTATTTACAGAAAGCCTGAAAAATAGGAGAATAAAGGAAATAACTGGTCACTTCTAATCGCACTAGCCCAATACGAACAGTCAAAAGTTCAATCTCCGTCCTTCCAGACTGTCTACGGCTGCCAGCTTTCCTTTCCATGGCACCCCAGTTAAGCAGGCAAGCGTGAGGGGACGTGTTCTTGCTGGTTACACAGCCTGACAATGGTTAGTAATCCCCGCTGGTCTTACCCTAAAATCCACAGCAGTAAAGGGAGTCACAGTGTGCACAGATAAAACAGCATGCCTGCAATTTAATAGGCATTCACTGGGGTCTATTTTGCACACTTTTAATTATTCCACAAATGAATGAAATTCAAATTAACAATAATAGCCCTCAAGGGCCATATAGTAACTTCAAAAAAGGCGGCAGATAAGCCTCTCCTTCGTGGACATGAAAACAAACCTTAGTTTTCCCAGTACAAGTTCTCAAGGCACCTACAGATTCGGAGCCTCCGTCCTGTGTTGCAGATGGCGACCTTCTCACCGCGTCCTCACACGGAGGCCTCTCTAAGAGGAGAAAATTAGTGTTTCGAGAAAGGGTGTATGGAACAACCAGAAACAGAGACCTGGGAACCAGAAGCATGTGTGCAGCTCCCTTCCAGGCATCCAGGGATCCCTGTAAGCCTGTGCACTTGTAGGATGAGAGATATTCAACCCACACGGAAATACCCTTAGTTCCACAGAGAGGGAGTGCTTTAAAGGCCCCTTATTTACTGTTGTAACATCTGAGCTTCATACACTAGCTTGGGGTGCAAATCCTCAGGGTGTTACCTTGAAGTTGCCAAAAGCCAGGAAACCTGGTGACGCCTAATGAACTCCTCTCTGTCCATATACAAGAAACAAGCAAAGTACTGCTTTTCTCGCTAATGTCACTTCAGTAGGTGTTAAACATTATTTGCTATGGACCTCTTAAAACCCTCAATAGTCTTCATTCAAATACTGTAACTGACTACAGAGTTCAGTACTTAATGGTTTAGAAACCACATGAAGAGCTTAAAAGCTAGTTTGGCTGCACTATCCTCAATGGAACCTCAAAAATTCACCCAAGTAAACACCTCAGAAACCTTACTTAATTTTGACTAAAATATTTTTTAAATGCTCTCCAAAACACCACTTAATCAACAAACATGGGATTAAATCCATATCAGAACAAAGCCACAGGAGGAAAAGTCAAAATACAGTGAGGTTCTCCTTTCTTACCTGGCAAGTCTCAAAGTCAGAGTTGGGTACTTCTCTTGACCTAGCTAAGGGAATTACGGTTTAACTAAGAAAACGTGCAGATGACATACCTCTTTAACTGTATTTGGTATTTTCTAGATACACACGAAACTACTTTCTCAGCAAGTAAAGGTCATCTTGCATTTTCTGAAATACAACACACACCTGTGTAATAGTCGGTTGGAGCTGCGATAACAAAATACCATAGACTGGGTGACTTCAGCAGCATTTCTTTCTCACTGTTCTGGAGGTTGTGAGTCCAAGATCAAGGCACTGCCAGGTTTGGTTCCTGGTGAGAACCCTGTTCCAGGCTTGCAGATGGCAGCCTGTGGTGGAGAGGGAGCTCACAGGTGCTTTGGTTTCCCTTTCTCACTTCCTAAGGACACTAATCCTCCTAAGGAACTCCACCCACATGACTCATCCAAACCTAATCACCTCCTAAAGGACTCACCTCCAAATACTACCCCACTAGAGATCAGGGTTTCCACATAGGAATTTTGGGGCGTGTGTGTGCGCGCGCATGCGCATGCGCTGGAGTGGGGGTGGTAAATCAATTTTACCAGTTATACATCCCAGCTATTAAATATGTTCAGAGCCATTTTACATATATTCCTCTTAATTATTTCAGGTCAAAATAACATAAACAGATCTACCATGTATCTAAAATAACACCAGTAAGAGACTGGTCATTTAAGGCCAAGGTCAAGGGCTTGACTATCCCCAGTTAGGCCTGCTGAAAGGATAAAAGGGAAAAATTCAGTTACAAGGACACCAATTACTCTCACCAGGAGCACTATTTAATAAATCTCCACAAACCAGGCAACCACTTGCCACTATTATAAAAACAACTCCCTCTTTCATCTCTAGCTCCAGACCTCTCTTCCTGCTTGTGTCTCCAGCTCTCTGCTGGGCATCTCTCCATGGAAGGCTCACACTTCAGTCTGGGGGGTTCAGCTGAGCTCATTAGTCCTCACTGTCTCCTCAGACTGAGGTTCCCCACAGCTGCTTACCTCAGCGAATGGTCCGTCTCACTAAGTGCCCACACCTAAAAGATGACCAAGGAAGGGTGACCTGTCTCTCCTGGCCTCCTCCCTCCTCTCCCCTTCTCCTTCTCCAAATCCCTCATGGATTCCTGCACTAGCCTCCCAACTCACCTTCGGTCCCCACTCTGGTCTCCTTGTCACCCAGCTCACATCACGGCCACCAAGTTCTTCTAAAGCACAATAAAGCAAGTCAATTACCTGCTGCAAATTCGCCACCGTTCAACCAGCTTTGGAGATGAGGTTCAGACTCCTCAGCTCTGCACTCAACTCCAGCACCCTCGGGGTCTTCTCCAGGACTGCCTCCAGTCCACACAACTGCTATCAGAGCCCTGACTATCTTACACCTTTGCAAGCCCCCTAGACCCCAAACATCCAATTATTATTGCATCATGTATTACACTTAGCCTTAAAGGCCGAGAAGCAATTATTGCATCATGTATTAATGTTATTTTAAAAGTGATGAAAAAAAAGAAAACCTGGAAGGTGCATAAGGAACCAAGTATCCACTTTTCTTTATTCCTTCATTCATGCCTTACACATGGAGAAAGCAGGAGAGAGCAAGAGAAGTTTTTTAAGTGCCACACCAGATTCTTCCCTGGACACATCTGGGTTTTATAAGCTGATGATGAAAACTGACCTGTAATTCCTTCTTTGCCTCTCTAAGGCTGAGAAATCTCACCTCTGAGAAAAAACTAGGTTTTCGTGGCACGTGGCTGTTGGTTCTACTCACCCACTATTCAAACCTGACACAGACTTTTATAAATCAGTTATCCCTTATTCCTACAGAGAACCCACAGGACTGGCTGCCCGTCACTGCTATCCACAGACCCATCACTCCGTCTGAGCAGGTGGGCTTGTGGGAGGGAAGCACACACAGTCAGCTCTGCTCTCCCCGCACAGGCTCTTCTAAATAAATTTTTTTTTAAAAGAAAAAAAAAAGGAGTTTCCTGGGTTTATGGAAGTCCTGTGCACACAGAGTTTGCTTCCCCAACTAGAATGTGTACTCTATGAGAGACAAGGCCTCCTCTAGGTTCTTGCTGTTACCAGAGGCCAGAACAGAGACCACCCCATGGAACAGGCTTCATAAGTATTTGCTGAATGACGGGATAAAAGAATGGATGAATGAGCAAAGAGGCAGTCCTCCTCAATTAGAAGAGTGACACACAGCATAATTCCCCTGCTCAAGAAAGTATTTTGCTAAGAATGCCTTTTGTTCACTTTGTGTTAGTTACAACCTTAATAAAAACTGGGCAGTGTATCATTAACCCCAAAGCGTTACTTTAAAGTTGCTTTTTGGAAAAAATTCTAGAAATTAGATACTTACTTACTGCTTGTAGCAGGAAGCATTGAGTAAAATGCTTAGGATTCCCCAAGAAGTATGCACTTTTGTCTACCACTAAGGTTTTCTTCCCTGCCTCAAACAAAATTTGCATATTTACTTTCATGGGACTGGAAACCTGAGAACCTGCCACACAGGGTCAGTGAGGCATGGAATTGCAACCCATACCTATGCTCTTGCCCTCGGAGCCACATGGAACTTCTACCACACACTCCCTAGGACTGGAGTCCCAGAGAAGGCTGACCAGAATGGGCCAAAAGGATGCAGCATGTAAATTCTAGAAAGATCAAGTGTTTCTGTCTGTGGGCTGCCAGAGGGCAAGGGGACAGCCTCAACTCAGGGTCTGCCTTAAGCAACCACAGCTCACTTTCAGGTATACATTCCGACGCTTCGCATGGCACTGCTTTTTCCAGGGCGTTTGAAATAGTTGACAACCAACATTAATATTTTCTGAGCACTCAGCACAAGACATCACCCCAAGCTCTATACAAAAGTAATCCTGGTTAATCTTCAAGATTAGTCTTTGACTTGAACTCTTATTACCACCAATTTATAGATACAGAAACCGAGGCTGAGAGAAATCAAATAACTTGTCCAAAGTTCAGATAGTAAGTAGGATATCTGGGAACTCAACAGTGCCAATCTGGGTCTCTTATATTTTCGCCTATTTTGTCAATTCTTTGCAATAAAGAAGTTGAGAAGCTGTACAAAATGTTCATTAAAAAGGACTATGTACTTTTCCATACGTTGTTTTTCTGTCTTCCACTATGGAATTTTCCTTCCTGCCCTGTCCCCTATATGCAGTGAAATCTCTTTAATTCACGAGTCCACACATCTTTGTAGGCAGGTGCCACCAATTCTGAGCCCATCTACAGTATACATTCCTTTTTCCAGAAGGCACTGCTTTGCTCTCATCTACAAAGATCCTTTTTCCTTCCTAAAGACAAATGACTAGTTCATGTACCATGATTCAAATTACATTTGAGAATGTTCATTTGCAGAGTAATTATTCTTCGAAATTGGACTGCTCCAAAGACAAATGATTCTCCCTCCCCGCCCCTATCATCCCCTGCAACATACCATGTCTTCCCTCCTGGCCTAAAATGTTTGCTGCACCCTTTGCAAACCGCAACCAGACACACTACCTGCTTGCTCTATGTGTGATCACTTAGAAAAAACATAATCATACGGTAATAGTGGTATTACTTCAAACCCCTCAAATATTTCATCAGCAGATTTCTGACATAGATTAATAACAAACCTGTCACAGTAGGACAGCAAAAAGAAATGAGAGTCTTGGATTTTATTTCTTTCCTCTACTTTAAAACATTTTATCTTCCCACTAGCATGTGTTCCCTATCTCTTCAATTTGAAAAGAAGTCGGCTTTTAAAACGACCAGGAGCAAAGAATCAGAAACACCCAGGAAAGTGCAACGCCAAAGAAATTAGCACCGATCCTCGCTTAAACCTGTTGGGGGTGGAGCTCTCAAGCGAGTGAGTGTAGGAAAAGCAACGTGCCCAGGATAAACGTTCCTTCGAACTCATTACTCAGGTTTAACTCTCTGGGACGAGACTCTAGCCGCTCCCCTCCCCCTCGCACTCATCCCTCTCCTCCCGGTGGCTCAAAAAGACACTGGTCTACACGGGCTACTTTGCGATTGCGAACAGAAATTGTACTTTTACATGTGGGTCACTGATGGCAACCTACAACCACGCACACAACCACAGAGACAAAACGGGAAATACAGGAAATGGCCCGGGGCGGGGGGGGGGGGGAGGCGGGGGGGGTGGGGAAGAGGGGGGGGGGGGATGAGACTTGGTCTTTACTCTCATTTATTTACTCGCACTGAAACAGCTCAAGGACTCTCCTGAAACTCAGGACCCTTCTAAGATTAAGAGAAAAGTTAAACGGGATGAAGGAAAATCCTTTTGCTTTTTTCAGCTCAAAGAACACTAGACCGCTGAATGGATGGGGGAAAACAGGGGATGAGGGGAAACTTTGTGCCTAAAAACATCCAGAAACACAGAGTCTTCCCTAGCCCTTGACGCCATCCCACGGGCTCAACCATCCATCCCAGATGTGGTCTTCCCCGCTCCACGCCCACCTCCTCCAGCCCGCACCCCAAATCACTGCGCTGCCCACAAAAATGCAGCCCAGATTTGAAAAGCAGCTGACGTCTGTGGCCGGCGTGACCCAACGCCACACACCAAGCCCCACGGGGGCGACCACCGGGAGGCTCCCGAGGCGCCCGGCTGCGCCCAAATCCGCGCGCCGCGGTGCCCGCCGGAACCGCCGTTTGGAGCCCGCCAGTGGCGGCGGGAGAGCTAGGCTCACGCCGGCTTCCCGACAAATTGCCGTTCCAGGAACAATTTTTCCATTTCTGCTGCCTGCGGCCGCGGCGATGAGAACCGAAGCAGCCGCTCCCTTCCATGCCCAGCATCCGACACCCGTCCCGGTCCCGGTGAGGGTCCTCTTCCCTCCCCGTGGGCTCCAGGGGCGCGGGAACCAGGTTCCCGCGCCAGCCGCCGCGCACGCAGCCCGGGCTCCGCCGGCCGCTACGGTCCCGCCGGCGCCGCCCGCCCCACCTGGCCGGGGCTGCGGGCTCTCTCTCCCGCAGCGCGCAGGGATCCCGGCGACTCCAACTCACCCGGCCCCGGCTCCGCGTCTCCGGCTCCGAACTCGCAGCCTTCCCCACGCCGGGGCTTTCCGTTACGCCTCCTCGCAGCTAGCCGCTCGGGCAAGGAGGAGGAGGCGGCGAGAAGAGGGGGCGAGGGAGGGGAGAGGAGAGGGTCCCCAGCAGGGGGAGGAGACGAGGCGAGAGCGCCGACCTCGGCGGCCTCCGGCGGGGCTATCAAGGAAGGAGGAGAGAGAGGGGCGGGGGCAGAGAAAAAAAAAAGCCGCGGAGCCTCCCTGCCCAGCACCCGGCCCCGCGCCGCTGCCCAGTCACCATCGCCGCCCCTGTCCCGCTCTCCCGCCGGGCGCTCAGGGGGAGGGGTCGGGGCCGGGGGCACTCCCGGCGCCTCGCGCGGGGCGGGGCGGGGCGGCTGGGGGCGAGGCGGGGGCGGGGGCGGGACAACGAGGCCCGGCCTCCGGAGGGGAGTGCCCTGCGGGGCCCGCGAGGCTGTTGGCGAAAGGGGATCCCCGGGAGGAGGGGCGGAGGCCCGGGGGCCTGGCAGCGGGTCGCTGCACCCGCCCGGCGGCGGCGGCGCCTCCTGGAATCCTGCGGAGAGCCCCCCGGGCCGCTCCGGGGAACCTTGGGGGGCAGTTTCGGGCAACTCAGGAGCGCTGAGAATGCACACGGCCCAGGCAGTGAGCGGCGAAGTCGGAGTCGGGGGTGATAGGCCGGACTCCTTCCGCGGAGCGCGGGCCCTGGAGCGCCCGAAGCAGCTCCCCAGGCCCGGGCGGGAACGGGAAAACGGCCGTCCCGCCAGCCCCCGGAATCCTAAGCGGGAGGGTGGGTTTGGGGGCTGCCGGACCCCCATCCTCACCTCCTTCTTCCGGGGAGGAGGCCTCCAGGCTTAAGGTTTTTTGCCCTGTGATTCTTTAGGTGAGGAAACGGCAAGCAGTCACAAATATTCGTAAATAGATTACTTAGGGTTTTGAAACATCCTCCTCTGTCAAAATACAGTCTCAGGATGAATTCCTAAGGCACTTTAGCCGACACTCGGAAAAGGCATATCCTTCTTGTCTTTTTTTCTTGTCAGACCTGCCCATGTCCCCAGCTTCTCTGCCTCATGTCTGGGAAAACTTTTTCCACCGGTTGCTTGAACACAGACCCTACGGTTCAATTCCCCAGCTTCTTCCATTGCCATAGCCAGTCTTACTAATTCTTCATTTTAAGGTCTTCCCAGTTGTCCCGTCCTTTCCAAGTCCAATGCCACTTTCCGGATTCTGTCCTTTCCAAGTCCAATGCCATCTTCCGGATTCTCGCTGTTTGGGTACTTAATGGTTCCAGTGCTCTCTCCCCCATTCCTTGCACGGGGATCCATCTGCATATGCCTACTGGGTAATGATTCTAGAACAAGGCGCAGGCAGGCCACTTCCTGTTCTAAAAGCTCTGGGAGGCACTTTACCACAGAAAATTCTGAATTTAAAACTCTTCTGTTCAAAACCACCCACTTACCCACTCCTCAGAGCCTGGCCTGCCAGCCGAGACTCCTCCCAGAAGGTTCCATCCTGTATCCACTCGGGAGTTGATGATGCGTTCGCCAGAACTGGAATGCTCTCTCTTATCTTCTCCCACAGCCAAATCCTACTTATCTTCATTGAAAAGAAGTTTGTAGCACAACATTTCTTCTATAAAAGAATGTATGTGTTCTTCCCATTTTGTGAAATCATACACTAGAAATAACAAGGCTTATGGGGAAAATAGGCTAAGCAACAAAGGATTCCAAATCTTTTTTTTTTAAAGATGTATTTATTTTAGAGAGAGAGTGTGCATGTGCACTAATAGGGGATAGGGCAGAGGAGGAGAATCTCAAGCAGACTCCTGGCTGATCTTGGAGCCAGACCTGGGGCTCAGCATCACCACCCTGAGATCATGACCTCACCCAAAACTATCACCCTCAACGCACTGAGCCACCCAGGTGCCCCCAAACAACTCCAAATCTATGTAACATTGCAACTAGAACACTAACAAAAACAGTAACCATTCCAAAAACCATACTAGAGTTTATGAGCCATGTTAAATTCCTAATATTACAGTAAATGTAAATATAGGACTTTTACCTTTAAAAAAAAGATGGCAGTCACTGATGAAGGGGCTGGAAGGAGAGTTGTTGCTGGGTTTGGAAGATAAGCACAAAATGTACAAGTATAAGAGGTGAATTCCCCCCTCACAATAAACCCTTCCAAGTTAGAACTCATGGCCAGCTGACTCCAAGAGAAAGAACATGGGTGGATGGGTGTGGTCACAGCACTGTGTATTCTCCACGAGCAGCAGTCTGCTGTGTTTTGCTTGGAACTGCCATTATTCGGGGGTGCAAAATACTAAAGTGCCAGGAACAATTGCTTGTGAACCAATACAACCACTCCATTTTATGAATATCCTTTCCCTATATATCAATGAGTTCATTTGTGTTACCTATATTCTCATTACAGAAACAGGCCTTTAATAGAATAGACTGTACTTTTCCTTTTAAAGATATTTATTTATTTATTTATTTATTTATTTATTTGAAAGAGACACAGGGAGAGAGGGAACACAAGCAGGGGGAGTGGGAGAAGGAGAAGCAGCCTTCCCGCCTAGCAGGGAGCCATGGAAGGTTCAATCGGGGGACTTGATCCCAAGACTCTGGGATCACGACCTGAGCCGAGAGCAGATGAGAGCAGACGCTTAAGGACTGAGCCTCCCAGGTGCCCCAGAACAGACTGTACTGAATTCTGCGCTTAGGAAGTAGCCTGTACTTCATTCCACACATGGGTAGAACACTTACTATCTATGCCAGGAACTCTTTCGGGCACTGCGGATGCATCAGTGAACAAAAAGAAACACAAAAATGTCCATCCTCGGGGACTGTAGGTACTTGAACATGGTCTCACAGGGCGGTATTGCATATTTCATATGGATGTAATTTACATTAGTGCCTCATCTAATACCTTAGGTTGCTGTGTCTTTCAGAATGTCTGACAAGGTAAATACCTACTGGTACATGTAAATTACTCAGTTTACACCCATTTTATGCTTTGTGTTACTGAGGTCACAGGAAAATCACCTGAGAAATCTAAAACTCAGGTCTCCTCAGAACTGTTTGTTGCTATTTGGGCTAAAATTAACTCAATTTCCCCAGATAGGATCATGCGGAGCTGAAGAGTAAAAAATTACACTTGACAGGAAGCAAAAAATTCAGGATGGTTAGGGAGAATAGAGAAGGAGAGAGATGCTAAAAGGTATAGTTCAAGAAGAAAGTACTTCTAAGCTTTCTGGAAATGTAGCTAGAGAAAGAAGGATAGTAACAGGAACTTTGGGATACTGTGAATGCTGCTTCTTTCATGTGTTTCAGCCAAATATTCAAGAAACACTTAATGGGGGATGAGTGAGGATGAAATTATAAGAAATTAAAGGGTACCTGAGGAGTTTGGTCAAATGACAAGGAGGCCTTGGAAGAAAATAATTATGAGCCACTAGATGGGTCACAAGGTAAAATTACAGTGGTGCCTGGCTACAATGTGATTCTGAATTTACTTGCCTGTACAAATCACTCATTTTTCTGAACATTATACCCCACCTAGTATAACTTGCATCAACAGGGCTAGATATTTTTCAGGTGCAAACGCTTTGTATCCTATTCTGAATGTGAATCTGCTTGGAATGCAAGTAAAATATGCATTTACAACAGACATATTTGATATATTTTCATGACTGTCGGCATACTGAATATAGATTAACTTTAAATTTTCCTATTCATCTTCATAAAAACTACCATCTCAAATCCACTCCTCCCCTCCCCCTTCTTAGAGACTGATATTTCCTAAACTGTGATCATAGAATTCCAGGGCTAGACACACATTCAGAAATTAACGTCTTTTGAAGATCACATAAAAAATGAAATGACTTAAGCAGAGAATCTCTTCAAGGAAACTAGCAAAATTGCAGTTCACCAACTTGAGGTCCTATGAAAAATCAGTCTCTGAAAAATTATCATCCTGCCTTTTTATCCATGGATCTAGTCATACAAAGAAATCATCTGAAATTCTAAGAATCCATTTTCCTTGACAAATACAGATGGAGAAAAGGCAGTTTTGAGCACAAAGAGCTTTGAAGAGCTTTCCTAACTAAAAAGTCTCTGGGCAATTAAAATCAGTGCTCTGATCAATGTGAGACAGAGCATTTTGGCCACAGCAATGACCTGGCCACAGTATCCAATGGGTTTAGTCATGTCATATTTCATTTTTCTGCTTCCAATCCTCAGTTTTTAACTCAAGGTTGAAAATGGCGCTCTTAAACACTAAAAAAAAAAAAAAAAAAAAAAATTCCCTATTTTTCCTGAAATCCCATTACCAAGGTGGTAGGCTATTTGTTGAATGAGGATGGCAAAATGTCTCCAAGTGAGAACAAATACTATAAGTGCAAACAGGCATGTAGGATTTTTCAATAACCGTGTTATAGGAGGGCAGTAGGACCCAGTCAGATATTAAGGACCATGAGCTCCTGATAAAGAAAATCTCAATGACCTGTAGAAAACACTTCCTAACATCTATCCTGTCCACACAGGAGCCAAGGGAAAACATGGCACTAAAAATACACTGTTGCTAAGTCATGAGAGAAATGAGCACACAGAATTTTGAGCATTTGCTCTCTTCTGACAAAACTAAGGGTTGTGGGCCGTTTTTATCTTCAGGCCACAGTCTCTGCCTTCTGGCCTTCCTTTATTCTGTAAATGAAGCACTAGTTTTCATTTGCTACAGACTCCTAAAGAAGTAGTTTCCTTTACTGCCTCTAGTTCCAAAAGTTGATTCCATGAGACTCCAGCAAAGCTCAACTCAAGAAGGTACTCTGTTCATTTCCTCCTATTATGTCACCACCACCATAAACAAGTCCGTCTGGCCCTCATCCAACTGAGCTTACCCCTGAAGTGAGGTGGAAATTTCCATACAGTGAGAATGTTCTACTGCAATATTACTTTATATGTTGCATGTAAATTCTACAACATTTTTAGCTGCCCAATAACGTGTAATTGGCAAATTCAATTCATTCCAGGTATTCACCTGCAGACATTTTCCTGGATTACAAACTTTTCTCTGAAGAGGTACAAAATACAAAGAAGCTTGGGGGATTAGCTGTCTTACAGTATTCATGACAGGCATAAAACCATCCAAAGAAAGCAGGCTTTAGCCCTTTATAACAACAATGCTGTGCATTTGGTCCCTGACTTGTGCTTTATCTTTTCCATTATGAATTATGTGTTACTCTCATAACTTCTAAGAGGAAAGATTTTACTAGTACCCTCATTAGTACCTACAGCAAAATTTGGAAAATACTCAGTGTGATTCAATAGCATTGCTGAGATGAGAATTTGAGGAAACCATTGCTGATTTTTGCATTATGAGTGGATGCTTGTCCCAAATCTGGTCCAGACTGAAAAACCCAATCTCTGATCTGAAAATCTTGCCTTCAAGGCACTTTTTTCTTTTATTCTCTTTTAATTGTCTTCCGAAAACAAGAAGTACAACACGTAAATCTACAAAACCAGCAATTATTGGGCACCCTATTTTCATATAGTGTTAGAGTTAGAAGATACATTATTTTCTATTGATAATATAATTATTAAGTATTATTGATCATAATGTGTATTCTGACTATTTCCATACAGCCCTGGGGTGACTTATTAAAAATAATAGGGGCACCTGGGTGGCTCAATGGGTTAAGCATCTGCCTTTGGCTCAGGTCATGGTCCCAGGGTTTTGGGATGGAGTCCTACATCAGGCTCCTTGCTCAGCTGGGAGCTTGCTTCTCTCTTTGCCTGCTGCTCCCCCTGCTTGTGCACTCTCGCTCTCGCTCTCTCTCTCTGACAAGTAAATAAATAAAATAAAATCTTTAAAAAAAATAAATGGAAGAAGGCAAAAAGTTCTCTTACCAGTGTGTTGATTTATCACAGTGGAACATTAAATTTAGCTCTGGTTTCCCAGAACCAAGGCAAGAATGACATACAGTGAATAATACAGTTCTCATGATCTGGTAAAAGAATCATAGTTGTTCTTCAAGTTAGACAAACTTTTTCCTGGCATTAACTTCTAAGAGGAATTGAATCATGGGAATCCTTACATAAGAGCCACTAGACAATCTAAACATCTGGGTGCAGCGTCTTCACTGAGAAAAAGCAGTAGACTCATGCCCTGCAGAGCAGAGAGGGTAAAAAGGTCACAAGAGATGACAGAATTGTCTAGACCGTGTTTCTGTCATGACTGAAACTACATTATCTAAATTGAAGTTCTATCTGGACCCAGAGGATACTCTCTATGTCCTCCATTAAGAAGAGAAAAATAAAGGAGCTTTGTATTAAATGAATTATGCCCCCTAAAATGCCATTTCTTCATTGTCTTCACATATCTTTCTCAGTTCTAAACACTCTATTATTTCACATAGAACTCATTTGACAACTATGACCTGTGTTCATTTCTGAACAACCTTGAGAAGGTTCTTAATGAAAACAAGAATTAAAGACAAGGCCAATCCACACAACTGAGATTCGTTCTAGCTTTTCTTCCAACAGAATGACACTGTGCTATGCTAATTGTACAAAATAATGTTCAATCACTTTTGAGGTCATATGAATGAGAATGACATAAGCTGTGAAATTAAAATGAACCACAAAACCATTGTTTTTATAGTTGAAGAATGATTTCTTTAAATATCTGGTGAAACGCTGCTATTAGACAACAGTCTTAAAATAGTTTAAAGCGCCTCTTTAATTTTAGATGTTTATTCCCTCCCCTTGACATACATATTTCTACAAAAAAGAATTTTCTCCCAGTTTAAGGAGACCAGTCTTCCCAGTTTGCCAGTTACAGAGCTTTCCTATACTGTTTCTAAAAAATGACATAAGAATCAAAACACTGAGGTACAGGCATAAGGATAGAAATACAGATCAAGGGAATAAAATGGAAAGTCCAGAATAAATTCACATTTATGGTCAACTGATTTTCAACAAGGGTACCAAGACATTTCAGCAGGGAAAAAAGAGACTTTTCAACAAATGGTGCTAGGACAACTGGATAAACACATGCAAAAGACTTAATACGAACCCCTAGCCATACAAACATGGATGGCCCAAAATGGATTAAGACCTCAATATAAGAGCAAAAATGATAAAACTCCTAGAAGAACACAGAGGAGTAAATCTTCATGACCTTTAGTTAGTCAATGATTTTGTAGCTATGACACCAAAACCACAATTAATAAAAGAAAAAATAAATAAAGTATTCCTTATTAAAACAAAAAACTTTTGTGTGACAAGAGGACACCATCAAGACATTAGCGGGCACCTGGGTGGCTCGCTGGTTAGGTGTCTGACTTGGGCTCAGGTCATGATCCCAGGGTCCTGGGGTCAAGTCCCACATTGGGCTCCCCACTCAGTGGGGAGTCAGCTTCTCCCTCTACCCTTCCCCTCTGTTCATGATCTCTCATTCTCTCTCTCAAATAAATAAAATTTTCAAAATCTTGAAAAAAAGAAAATGGGGAAAAAATACAAAATTATTTGAAATATTTGCAAAACATGTATCTGATAAGGGACCTGTATCCAGAATATATAAGGAACTCATAAAAGTCAAGAACAAAAAGACAACCCAATTTAAAAAATGGACAAAGGATCTGAATAGATATTTTCCCAAAGTATATATATAAATAGATAATTAGCACCTGAAAAGATGCTCACCATCATTAGTAATCATAAAAACGCAAATGAGGGGGCACCTAGGTGGCTCAGTGTGTTAAAGCCTCTGCCTTCGGCTCAGGTCATGATCCCAGGGTTCTGGGATTGAGCCCCACATCGGGCTCTCTGCTCAGCAGGGAACCTGCTTCCTCCTCTCTCTCTGCCTGCTTCTCTCCCCACTTGTGATCTGTCAAATAAATAAATAAAATCTTGAAAAAAAAAACCGCAAATGAGGCGCCTCTGGGTGGCTCAGCCTGGGACCCTTGGTTTTGACTGAGGTCAGATCTCAGGGTACTCTGGGTGTGGCGTCTGCTTGGGATTCTCCCTCTCCTTCTGCCCCTCCCCTGCCTTGCATGTTCTCTCTCTTTTTCCCTCTCCCTCTCTCTTACTTGCTCTCTCTCTTAAAGAAAGAAAGAAAGAAAGGGAAAAAGAAAGAAGGAAAAAGAAAATGCAAATGAAAACAACACTACACATACCACTATGATTCAAATAGAGAAGACAGAAAATAATAAGTGTTGGTAAGAATGTAGAGAAGTCAAAAACCTTCATACACTGCTGGTGGGACTGTAAATGGTACAGCCACTTGGAGATACTTTGATACACCTCAAAAGGTGAATATGGAACTACTATATGACCCAGAAATTCCTCTCTTGATATATACAGAAGAGAAATAAAAACAGGTCCACACAAAAACCTATACACAATGTCCAAGCCAGTTATTCATAGCAGCCAAAAAAGTGGAAACCCAAATATCCATCAACTGATGAATGGATACATAAAAAGTGGTATATACATACTATATACACTTATTATATTATTCAGCAATTAAAATGAAGTGGTACATATGCTATAACATGGATGAACTTTGAAAACATTATGCTAAGTACAAGAAGCTGCTAACAAAAGAACACAGATGGTATGATTCCATTTATATGAAATGCCTAAAATATGCAAATTGATAGAGACAGAAAATAGTTTCATGGTTGCCTCGTGATGGGGTGGAGAGTGGGGGTAGAGGGAAATGAGGAGTGACTGCTAATGGGTATGGATTTCTTTTGGGGGCAGCAAAAATGTCCTAAAATTTGATCGTGATGATGGTGGCACAGTGTTCTGACTATCTGAAAAACTACAGAACTGGATACTTGAGTAGGTTTTATGGTATGTGAAATATATCTCAGTTTATAAACAGAAGTTAAAAAAAAATAAAAGGGGAAATGGTTGTACTATCAACAACCAGAACTAATTTTAGTGAACATTTGCTTACTGTGTGTAAGGGGGATCCAAGGATGACTGAGCATGGACTCTATCCTCCAACAGCTTAAGATCTAGTGAATGGATGCAGGTCAATGAAGACCAGTGCATGTTAGGCTTGCCAGGGGGACCACAATTAAATAAATAGCTGGAATGCAGAGTGTTCATCTAATACACAGTGCTGAGCTTCATGCCAAACCTGGGGATATAAAGTTGGAATGTTTAGCCTTCTATAGGCCCCAAGCCTTTTGAAGTGACAGAGAAGGTTCTGGGGAAAGTGCTATGCTAAAGAGCAGGTGCCAAAGAAGCTCATCAGCATTGAAAACCAGTGGGAAGAGTGTTACAGGAGGTTTTCAGGGGTGAGTAAGAGTTCACAAGGAAGGCAGTCCACTCAGACAAACGAGACTGCTTGCACAAGGGCCCAAAGCACCAGCAAGTACAGGGCTGAAGAACACACAGAGAAGAAAAGTGAGAGATGAGAAGAAATTGGCTGGGGAATGGGGGTGGATGTCAGTGGGAACCTCAACAATCCTGCAAATCCCATTAAGAAGTTCATCCTGTGGTCCCCCAGGAAGTCAATGAAAGTTTTCAATCCCAGGATGGTCCAGTCTTGTCTTAGGTTGTTCTGCCCGTTGTGGGAGGAGAGGGACTGGAGGAGAAGAAGACCAGAGATAGAGAGACCTGTCTTCTGGGAGAGTGGTTCTATACTGGTTCTGGTGGAAGGTTTACAGCACCCACTGGGTGGTCAGTAAGGAAATCAAGCCAAGGATAGCTTCCAGGTTCATATGTGACAGGTGGTGTTGGCCACAGAGGCAGTAAACATGGGACGAACAACGAGATTCCAGTGGAGGCATGGAAAATGTGATGTACCCCTCATACGAGCATGTTAGAAGGTGAGGGGGGAATAATAAAGCAGCCCCCAAGCTGAGAAGGACTTTTGAGACCAGAAAACAAATCAGGTGACTCCATTCAGTGGACACAGAGTTTTAATCAGGGTAAATTATGGAGGCGTGCGTCTGAGCAGTGGGTGGGGGGTGTACAGGGGAAGGTGGACAGATCTAGCAGAGGACAAGCCATGGCAGCTGCACAGTCCTTCTCCAAAAAGTCAGGAACTTAGTCCAGATTTTACAGAGTGAGGGGATATGCAGAAGGGCACTGTAGTGAGATCAGAGGGTTTGTAGTCACCTGACAGCCAACTTTTAATGAGATCTTTGTAGCATTACCTGTACGTCAGGAAGGGTAAAGACAGTGTTATCTTGAACAGATTCATGGAAAGCCAAAACAAACCTCCGCCCATCCTGACCTTAGTGGGCATTTCTAAGGTATATATATTAATTTCCAGAACATGCAGCCTCAAGAGAGGTCATCAGATGAATACAAACAAGATGGAGGGCCAACGATGAAGTCAGTATGATCAGCACTCCTACAGGGGGCATAGGGCTTTGGGCCCCAGATATGCAAAATGGGAGATTCCCTACTGGAAAAGTTAAAGAGCAGTGTCAAATCCTTTGCTTTGCCACCAGATTGTGGAGTTGGGCCCAACTTATACCTTCCTTGGCACCCAAGCCAAGGGCACGCCTTCAGGCAGTTGAAGAAGACACCAACCTCTATCTCAGTCAGTCAGGCTCTACTAACAGTTGACGGTCCTGGTAAGTCCCAGTATACTGAGTGCTTTCCAGCCACATGGAAAATATTTAACAGCTGTGGGAAAGCTTCCCCCAGGGGACTTCACCATCCAGGTTCTGTTGGAGGCTGGGAGACTCTCTAGACAAGCTGAATGAATCAAATATCATTGCCATTTATTATGGGAACATGTGAAATGTACCAGTTGTCTAAACCAGTATTCCTGATGGGCATCACCTCATTAATTAGTTCAATAACTTAATAACTAAAGGAAATGTCCCCACGTTTTGAGCTGTTCTTTTGCACTTATACACAACACTACTTGAGAAACTTCCATAACTTTGTAAACCAGAGAAGGCCTCCGAATCCTAATGGAATTATTGATTCTCAAGTCAAAATTAAGTTATGCACTTATTGATTGCTGGTGGGATGAAAATTAACATGAAAAAGTAATCAATAAAACCATCCTAAAAATAAAGCCGCATCAGAAACAATCTCTATGTCTTCTAATGTGGGACTCTATCTGTCAGTGCAAAGTTCCCTTAGAAACCTGAACTTTCTTTGACCTGGTGGAAAGTAGCCATTTCAGCATAGGATGAAAGACAATATGATATGCCTGTTCAAGAGTAAACAATCATTCAAAGTGCATTTTAACCTCAGAGACCTCAAAAGAAAAAGCAACTACCATGTTTACTGATAACACAAAAAGAATTCAGGAGAAACATTTCAAACTTAGAAAACAAATTGTTAAATCTTTCTTATCCTTTGTCTGAAACTGGCTGTGGTCCAAAAGCATAGATTCTCTTTCTCTCAGGCCAGAACACTTCCCAAAACTTCCACACTCGGGACATTGTAAGTGAAGGAAACTTGCCAATGCCTGAAGGTAGCAATGCCAGCAACCTGTTAACATTTTTTTTTTAACCTGTTAACATTTTAATATAAGTGATTGCTTGCACATTTACTGTGTTCTTCAAGGAGCTACCTGAGAAAATTGATTAATTTCTCTCATTTTTCAACATGGTAAAATAAAACCATTTACTAATGCTTGTTTATATGCATAAATTGAATTTTAATGAATTTATAGTTTTATTATACTTTTTATAACCCAAATCTCACAAATCTCCATGGAAATTATTAGCAATAGTTTATGACATCTTATAGTTCAGTTATTATCTCAGGCCATTCCAGGTAGTGGTGGAGTGTGAAAACTAAATGTTGATTTCTATTTTGGTGTTTACTGTCCAAGACCTAAGCAAGCCCAGGCTTTCATTGTAGGCCATTTTTCTAATAAAGTGGCCTAACCAAACATTCCATAAGGTAGTTGGATGATAAGAAAATGCTTTTAGAAGATTCATTACTAGGTTTCTTTTTTTTTTTTTTTAATTTATTTATTTGTCAGAGCGAGAGAGCGAGCACAGGCAGACAGAGTGGCAGGCAGAGGCAGAGGGAGAAGCAGGCTCCCTGCCGAGCAAGGAGCCCGATGCGGGACTCGATCCCAGGATGCTGGGATCATGACCTGAGCCGAAGGTAGCCGCTTAACCAACTGAGCCACCCAGGCATCCCTACTAGGTTTCTTTTATATATATATATATATATATATATATATATAAAAAATATATATATATATATATATATATTTTTTTTTAAGAGGGGAGGGGAGGGGCAGAAGGTGAGGGAGAGAGAGAATCTTAAGTAGGCTCCACACCCAGCACAGAGCCTGACCTGGCGTTAGATCTCACAACCCTGAGATCATGATCTCAGCCAAAATCAAGAGTCAGACACTTAACTGACTGAGCCACCCAGGTGCCACTTATTTAAATCTTGAGAGAACTTATTTGGGACTACATCCCGCATGAAGATGAAGTCATGATGGAATAATTTGGTGAGAGGAAAGTTCCAGCAGAGACCAAGTGTCTAATGATCCAAGTCTTACTTTTCAGTCAATATCACATGACCAATTTATAGGAATTTCTCAAGTGTAAGGGTAAGGTGAACACTTACCTCACACTGTATACAAAAAATTAGAATGGATCAGAGACCTAATGGGAGGGCTGAAACTATAAAACTCTCAGAACAAAACATGGGAACAAATCTCCATGAATTTTGATTTTGGTAATGGATTATTAGCTATGGCACCCACAAGAAACAAACACAGGATAAATCACACTTCATCAAAATTTACAACTTTTGTGCATCAAAGTATACTATGAAGAAAGTAAAAAGACAACCCACAGAATGGGAGAAAATATTTGTGAATCATATATTTGATAAGGCCTTAGTATCTAAAACATATAAATAGTTCTTTTAACTCAATAACAAAAGACAACCCAAATAAAACTGGGCAAAGAATCTGAATAAACCTTTCTCCAAAGAAGAAATACAAATGGCCAATGAGCACATATAAAAGATATTCAATACCATTAGTCATTAGAGAAATGCAAATAAAAACCATAAAGATATATCACTTGACCCAATAGGATGGCTGTAAAAAACAAACAAACAAACAAACAAAAACAACAAGGGTAAAGAACCAGTGCTGCCAAGGATATGGAAAAATTGGAACCCTCCTACATTGCTGGCAGGAACGTAAAATGATGCAGTTCCTTGAGTTGGGCAATTTCTTAAAAAATTAAGCATAGGGTTAAAACATGACTCAACAATTCCACTCTTACACAGATACCTAAGAGAACTAAAAACAGGTGCCCAAACAAAAACTTGTACATGAATGTTTATGGCAGGTTTATTCATCAGTCAAAAAGTCAAGACAAACCAAATGTCCAAGCTAAATGTAGTATATTCACAGGGCATAATATTATTGAGTCATAAAAAGGAATGACCTACTGATACATGCTCAATATAGATAAATGCCAAAAACATTAGGCTAAGTGAAAGAAGCCAGACATGAAAGGATGCATGTGAGTCCATTTATATGAGATGTCCAGAAGAGGTAAATCTATAGGGATAGAAAGCAAGTGAGTGGTCGCCAAGGGCTGTGGGAGGGGGAAACGGTAATGATTGCTAATGGGTAAGGGATTTCTTTGTTGGGGTAATGAAAATGTTCGGAAATTAGATACTGGTTGCACAATCTTGTAAACATACCGGAAGCCACAGGACTGTAAACTTTAAAATAGATAAAATGGTGAATTTTGATTATGGGAATTTTATCTCAAATCAAAAACTTGTTTTCTAACACCGAAAAGTAAGTAGTGAGAAAAGTAACATTGTTTTATATTTTTGCGAATCTCTCTTACATATGACTTAGTAAAAAAGAATTGGTGCTTCTATCTGCTTCTGCATTCAATGCTGTTACAATGTGGTTTGGTTTAAATGTATGAAGGAAAAACATCCTCACATAGATATGTATTAGGAAAAAGGAGATTTTAATAGCCTTTCTAGATAATAGTGGATATTCATTCTTCTTTGATATGACACCAAAATCCAACAAATGGTAGATTTTTAGAGGTTAGTTGCAATGTGGAATCTGAAACCAAATCAATTAGCTTTTCAAGTTCTGTTATATTAAAATCCATTGGTTTATCTTGCAAAAGTTAAAAAAAGGTGGAAAGGTGAGACTGAAGGGTGATAAGGCTTTTTTCTTGTATGTATATAACCCTGATTTAATTTCAATAAAGAAACGTGGAAAAGGATAAAGACTATGTTCAAGGTTATTGGTTAATTATTAGCAATGGAGTTGTTCAGCTTTAGGGAACATTTTACACTGAGGGAAAGGGAGTGATGTACTTTTAGTCTACAGATATTAAGCTCCCTTGTATATGCTGGGACTTTGGCTGGGTGGTAGGAGCACGACTCAGGAAGGTGCTGGAAGGACATGTACAACATACCTCCACTTGTGTCAAAAGTTTGTGCAGCCAGACTGAGTTCAGGCCGCTTTCCCTGGCCCCAGGTGGTGGTGGGCACGAGACTCTCAGCCCAGCCAGTCCACGCCAGAAGGCAGACTTCTCCCAGCAAGGCAGAGGCACCTGTGTCCTTGAGCCATGGGCACAGTAGGACCTCAAAAGTCCTTTGTGGAACCATTCCGAATTAGGAAAAACGTACACCTGTAGAAAGATCTTTCTCTCTTGTTGCTTGACTTAAAAAAGAGAGAGAGAAATCTTCTTTGAAAAACTCTAAGTTCATTGATTTCATCATTTTTAATACATCTTTTTTTTGTTTTTTAAGATTTTTATTTGACAGACGGAGATCACAAGTAGGCAGAGAGGCAGACAGAGAGAGAGGAAGGAAGCAGGCTCCCTGCTGAGCAGAGAGCCCGATGCGGGGCTTGATCCCAGGACCCTGGGTTCATGACCTGAACCGAAGGCAGAGGCTTTAACCCACTGAGCCACCCAGGCGCCCCTTTAATACATCTTTTTATAACACTGAGATCATGCTGTAGATAGCCTTGTAGCTTTTTTTCCCCCACGTAACCACCATGACCTAAATATCTCCTCATGTTAGGAGAAATTCTCTCCACTCCAATTTTGAATCCCCTCCTTCTCAGCAAGCCATGTGTGTTTGTGCTTGCTAGCGACAAACCAGGGGTACACAATTCCAATAGAGAATCCTCATGGTTTCTTTCCAGCTCTGTTAAGAACCCCAATACATCAATGATCATTTCTTAAAAACCTTAGTTTTCTATCATACCAATTGCCCTATATTGCTGTTTAATGGTACCTGAAAAAGCCAAGGCCAGCCAAATCAAGAAGACCCTAGGACCCCCGGGGGAAGCGCCTAGACCACTTGTCTAGGTTCAAACTCAACCACGCCACATAACACTGTGACCTCAGACAAATTATTTGATCTCTCTGCACTTCAGTTTTCTCAAAAGTAATAGGATAAAAATGATTCCAGTATTTCCTACCTCATAGGATTGCTGTCAGTGGGTATAAGTAGAGTGCTTTTCACAATGCTTGGGGGCTGGGGGAGCTGGGGAGATGTTGTTTAATGGTACAAACTTGTGACCAGTAGATAAAGAAGACTTGGAGCTCTAATGCCCAACAGAGAGATTACAGAGAACAATTCTGTATTGTAGATTTCAATATGGCTAACAGACCAGACTTTAATTGTTCCCAACACACGTACACACACACACACACACACACACACACCCAAAATAATTATGTGACACTGACAGAGGTGTTAGCTAAGCTCTGGTGGTAATCATATTGCAATACCTGAATGTACAAATCAACACACTATACACCTTAAAGTTACACAATGTTATGTGTCAATTATATCTCAATAAAAATGAAAGAAACGATGCTTAACAGGTATTAAATGTTTAATATATATTGTTACCATTATTATTAACTAGAATCAGACAGCCCTGGGGTGGCAGTCCCCTGAACTTCAGTGGAGTCCTCATTCAACTTCTGCTGGGGCTTTGTTTTTCTGCCCTTTAAATCAGTCTTCCAACACTGAGCTCACAGGGTTGTCTGGTTTGACGTTTGAATGAGCTCAAGGTGGAGGCACTACAGGGACTGCTCCCAGAGGAGACACAGGAAATGGTTGTTGTATCTCAGGCTCCTGTGGTTAAGACCCCACTCCCAGGACCACAGAGCAGGTGTTTAGCAAACAGAGGGGAGAAGTTTGGGGACCAAGGGTTTTCAGGGGAAGAAGAGAGGTATAGGGGCTGATATTGGGGTAATTTCCTTCTTCATGCCCCCAGATCACTGAGTGGTGAAGTCTTAGCAATCTCCACCAGCCAGAGACTCACCCATCAAGGGAGAGGGACACCCTAGGGCCAGAGGACTGTTTTCTTAATTTGTTTCTAATCAAATGTTCTAGTGGAGGACTCTTTCAGCTGTGGTAGGGTGGGAATGTTTCAATAAATGTGTTATCTGTAAGACCTCCTTCCTCTGTTTAGAAAATATCTATCACTTGTGGAATCATAGAAATGGGAGGGGCTGTGATGAAACAGGCACCCCGGGCAGTTCCCAGACAGAAGGCTCCTTTGTATGGTTTTCTTTGGGGGACTTTTCAAAGGCTCCTGCCTGGCCGGCTGCCCCAGGCTAGTCCTCAGAATGTAGGACTAGGGTTAGAGAACACAGGGTTCTCAGCAGACAGGATCCCTGGCAGGCAGTCCCTCCATTTGCGTCCTTTACTGCAGTCCAGCACAGACGCTCTGCCGTTTTAAAATGCCTACCTACTTTGGGAATTAGGCAAGGGAATGAAGGAGTGGATTAATATGTAAGCTGGGGACTCAAGTAATTCAAGAGTGTTGGAAACATGGCTCAAGAAGTTTATCTGCCTCCCTAAGCAGGCCTGCTTTCTCTGCCTCCAATCCCTCAATTCCTCTTCCAACTCCATCCTGAAAGAGTTCCTTTCCTGTATTTCACCTCACTTCCAGCCTTCTGGCCCAGTCTAGTACCTCTCCTTTAATACCCTTGTACCTTGGAGAGTCAACTTCTCTCCGTGGGCCAGAGCATAGCCTCTCTCCTGTTGAAAGCTGTTTCCCCAAGCCCCTGAAATGCAGCTTATATGGAGTTCCCAGGCATCATCACAGACTTTCATGCTCAGCGCCCTACTCTTGGCTCACCTGGACTGGAGCGGGCTCCTGCAGTCACACAGTTTACCTTTGCTTGGGGAATAAAAGTGTCTGCAAAGGCACTGCTGCCCCCACTGCCTTGGAGTCCCTGCACTGGTCTTCTTCTACCCCGTGCTCCAGGTCTCTTTCTATTCACACCCATCCCTCCAGCCTGGGGCAAATAATTGGTCAATATTTACGAAGATTACTGTGGGCAAGGCACTGAGCTAGTGGCCAAAGAATAGAAAGTTGGGGGACCTGGCTTCGGTGTCAAAGAGCTTCTGAGCTAACTTAGGGCCAAATAAGGCCCAAGTGTTAGGTGCCAGCGAGTGTACTCAGAATGGCAAGCAGGAGGGACTTTCTTCCACAGGGTCAGGGAAGGCTTCCCAGAAGAGGTGGGATGTTGAATTGAGCATTAGTGGATGAGGCAGGCCAATGGTTCTAAATGCATTTAATTTAAATTTATTTCTTTTTCTCAATTCATTTTAAAGAAATAGATGCACTGGACTCTATTCCCAGAGTTGTGATATGTAGCTCTGAGGTGGGATCTAGTTGCCGAATTCTTCCTCCTCTTCCTCTTGCCTCCCCCCCCTTTCTGTCTTTCTTCTTCTTCTATCTGTCCTTCCTTTCCTTTTCCTTCTTCTCCTTCTAAGTTTCATGGGTGACTGCGTTAGGTGATCACTGTTGAGAATCTCTGGTTTGGGGGTGAATCTCTGGTTTGGCAGGGAGCAGTAAGGCATATCAGACAGAGGAAACAGCTGTAACCAAAGAGGAAAAGCAGGAAAGCACAGAGCTTTTATTTTAGGTAGGACAGGCAAGAAATAGACTCATTTAGCTGGTATATATTAGTGTTTGAGGCAGCTCAGAAGTTTAGATTCTATACTTTAAGCAATGGGGAGCCATTCATGGTTTTTGAAGGGGCTGGGGGAAGAAGTCCTAAGAGATATGAAAGGGTTTCTATAGCAAGCACTTGCTCTGCCTAGAATTCTCTCTCTTCTCAGACTTGAAGGAGGTAAACTATTGTCCTGTGTCCAAAAGCATTAGTCCCTGTCTTTTTTTGCAAAACTAGATGTCATGTTGAATCCAGTCCCAGGATGATTGGCAGTGATTATGTCCATTGCTTTATTCCCATGTCCTCTAAAGGACCATCATAAAAATGAGTCTGATGGTGCATTTCCCAAAATTTCAACCATCTGATCATGTCTACAAAGAGGTGCTTTTCATAGACACACGGGTAAAGGTGACAGAAAAGACAAAAGGGAACAACTTAAGCGGTATAACAAAGGAAGAAATGTAGGACTTGGAACACAAAGTAAGCAACCAGGATAACACATAAGGAATTCTTAAGGAAAATAAGGGTTTTGATTTATGTGACCCAAACTGTCACATGGTAGAAGCATTAGACTTGTTGTGTATATTGGTAAGCTTCCCCAAGAAGTAACAGAGTGGGAGTATTCAAACAGATCATGGAGGCTAAATTATGACACTGTAGGATTCCCAGTTCTATTAAGTGCTTGAATGTACACAGTCAGCCATTCCCCTTAGCAAAAGGCCATCAGTAAACCAGGACTGTAACAATAGCACTGCTTATAATAATGATACCTTTCGTTTGTATAATATTAGGCATTACATTTCTTTCAAATGCTGCACAAAACCTGGCATGATTTTGGCCTTGTATGTACAATTGGAAAAATATATTACATAGGGCTTCTGCCCTCCTGTAACCTAGTGGCCCAAATGAGCAATACATTATCCAAAAGAAAATACATATTACACTTACAGAACATAGTCTTCTTCCCTTTAAAAATTAAAAAATCTCTTTTTCAAGTCCTGGCCACTATTATTTAGGATGAATCCTAGTGCTCTATTCTCTCTAAAGTCAAGAAACCCTCCTAGGGACAAATTAGATGTTTGACTCCATCCCCTATCTCTGTAGGAACTCCTGACAAATAAGACCTTTCATAGTAAATGGTGAAATAGAACAATAGGAAAGGACAGCTCACTCAACAGCTATTCTCCTGAAATATATGGAGAATTCTCATTAGGAAAATGCTGGGGGCACCTGGGTGGCTCAGTGGGTTAAAGCCTCTGCCTTCGGCTGAGGTCATGATCCCGGGGTCCAGGGATCGAGCTCCGCATCGGGCTCTCTGCTTGGCAGGGAGGCTGCTTCCCTTCCTCTCTCTCTGCCTGCCTCTCTGCTTTCTTGTGATCTCTGTCTGTAAAATAAATAAATAAGATCTTAAAAAAAAAAAAAAGAAAAAAGGAAAATGCTGGGGGAAATGCTTGATTGTGCTGAGAATGAGAAAAAACTAGTCTTAACTTTAATAACAATGTCAAGAATGATACTCAGAAAGACATAATAAAATATTTTCTAGGTAAGTCTTTGAATAATGCAGTCCTTTCCTTTCCTTTTTTTTTTTTTTTTTTAAATTTGAGAGAGAGAGAATGCTTGCAGGGGGTGGGGCACAAAGGGAAAGGGAGGAGAGACTCCCCACTGAGCAGGGAGCCCAATGTTTGGCTTGATCCTAGGTTCCCCGGATCATGACCTGAGTTGAAGGCAGCTGCTTAACAACTGAGCCACCCAGGCACCCCCTAATGCAGTATTTTTTTTGAAATTAGTGTTAAACTGGGCCCCTAGGAGCTGCACCTTAGTCCTACAATTACCTCTATGATCCATGCGCTAGACTATGAGCACCATGAGAGAAGGTGTCTTGTTTTCACTGTTTCTATGATTATCATCACTGCACCCCTATGATCAAGCACAGTGCCTGGCCCATGACGGGCCCTCACTGAGCTTTTGATTAGAGAAAGGATGAATAGATTTATTACCTACTGCCAAAGAGTATTGCATATCTTATTTTTTATTTATGAAAGTAAAGAAGTAGCCAGAAAGAAAACCACCAATCTCCCCACATAATATACAGTTTGGCCAATAAAGAATCTTGGATCATAGAGAAGAACTGCGAGGAGGCAATCATTGGAAATTATGTAGACTTGGAAAAGGACCAGAAATGTCTAGGCAGGTCCCAAGTTCAGCCTGTACAAGATTAGAACAATAAACTGAGTATATTTATCATTTAAATGAACAACAAATGGGAATGTGAGATAAGCTGACATTCAAACTCACTAAACTTTATATTTACAGAATGAACACTTTGCAAATGGCCCCAAGGTTACAGTTCTTTTAAATTTTTCACATTATTGCTCTAAGATGTGGTGGGCCTGAAATACCATGATGGTGTGACGATTGTGCCAAAACGCGATCAATGTAAATACTCGGGAAAGGAAAACATTACCTTTTTTTTTTTTTTTCTCTTGCAGGTTTCAGAGGACCATTTTTAAAAATGGAAAAAATTGGAAAGGAAATTTTCTAAAAAACAAGGAAGAAGTTGGTAGAAAGAAAAGCAAAAGTGAAAAATGATAGAATACTTGGAAAAAGAAGATAAAATATTAAGGACAAGCAGAGGAAAAGAAAGGATAAGTACAACTCGCGGTTCTAGGACCTTGCAGGTATAAGAGGAGGACCTCTGAAGTTCTATTTGCAAAAATAGTAAAAACATTAACCATAAAGTGGCAGTCTTGGGGAAGCCTTGAAATCTGAAGATATCTAATACTCGAGTCTGGGAACTACAGGATGAGGTTTTACATCGACATCATGACAACAAGCCAGATGTCCTATGAATCCCTCCTTCTCTCAAGGAGAAATACAGTCTCTAGATAGGCTCAGTCTGGTTATGAATTTGCTTTAGAAATTTATGGACAGAGAGGGCGGCGAGGGGGGCGGTCAAGTTCCCTAAGGAGGGGATGTGAGTAGCATCTCTTCTACAATTCTCTCCAAACTCCCAGTTTACCATGGTGCGCATGAGCAATGAGTAAATCCTTGCTTCTTTCAACCTCAGGTTCTTCACTTTAATAATTAATGCAATTATCCACCACAACTAGTTACCAAACAGATTCTGTGAGAAGTAATATCTGATTTTCCAGCCTCTTGTTATTCTATAGAAAGATGAATTCTGGGAACACCTTTGGGATTAAGTCCTTCCAGTTGACACAGGGCACAGGATCTCTGTATAAAGAGAGAGCCAAGCCCTGTGCATAGCCTCTTCTAGGTGCAATCACTTAGAACAGGCCTCAGGAAAATATTCAAAGTGGTGAGGTTTCTATGCACCTCTTTGAGACTTCCCTCCCACCTCCTGGCAAGTTACTATAATGACTTCCATTTGCATAGTGCTTTACAGTTTAGTAACATTTTGAGATAAACGATCTCCTCTCATGTTCACAGACACCCCGAGAAAGGCATCATTACCAGTGTCATCCCCATTTTACAGGTGAGGATACTGGAGCTCTATAGAGTAACCGCTGTGTGTTGGGCCCGTATTGGAGACAAAACGATGAATAATACACAGTTCTTACCTTCAGGGAGGCCTGCAGAGAACACTAACCACCAGTAAGTTTCAATACCGCAGTGCTAGCCTATCAGGGCACATAGAAGGGCCAATGATCCAAGAGTGGAAAAGGTTTCTGCAAGGGGTGTTACCTCATTTTTTTTTTGTTACCGCATTTTTATAGAACCAGGTGAGTAAGGTAATAAGAGCCACAGGAAGAACATTCTAGGCCCCAACCCATTATTTTCTGGCCTCTTAAAGAGGAAATGTGTCAACTCAAATACACTTCCGGTGGGATTTTAGACCCTCTAACAACACACAAGGAGATACTTGAAACAGGCAATGCTGGGGAAGGTTGGGCTCAGAGGTGTCATCCACTAGTCTCTAGACTCAGTGTGCCTCCGTCCAGGAAGCCAGACCAGCCTCCAGGATACTTTTTTTAAGTATACCTGTCTGGAAACTGCTGCCTCTTTCCCACAGACAGACACAAGGGAATTCTCCCTAACTCTTCTCCTAACACGAAAATGAAAACATACATAGAGATCGCAGATCCCATGTGGAGGGTGGCCCTTCTGGAAGTGACAACCAGGAAAACAATGCGAGAGCTTTGCAACCACAAGATGTAGTCTAATAAATTCAAGCACCAAAAAGTGTTCAAGCAGAGGTTCAAGCCAGAACAACTTTTCCTGCTTCTTCAATCTCCCTGGAAAAGAAGAGGTACAAGCTGAGTCCTCCATGTGTCCCTCCTGCAAACAGGGGCCCAACAGGAGCCCAAGGCAGCAAATGAATCTGCAGCATTTTGTTCCAAGAGACAAGCCTAGCCTCTCCAGGGAGTATCGGGCATAACGACCATGGCATACCTTTGGTTTTTCTCTCAGTTGGACACAACAGAAAAATCTAAATCATTCTGAGGAAGAACAAAACATCACTTTTGGTCAAGTGGATCCTCCTTTTTAAAAACATCTGGGAGGGTGCCTGGGTGGCTCAGTGGGTTAAGCCGCTGCCTTCGGCTCAGGTCATGATCTCAGGGTCCTGGGATCGAGTCCCGCATCGGGCTCTCTGCTCAGCGGGGAGCCTGCTTCCCTCTCTCTCTCTCTGCCTGCCTCTCTGTCTACTGTGATCTCTCTCTGTCAAATAAATAAATAAAATCTTTAAAAAAATAAAAAAAAAATAAAAAAAAACATCTGGGATAGCACAATGGGTGAGTTAAGTGTAAAATCATTTTAAAAGATGCCATTCCTAGAGGGTGCCTGGGTGGCTCAGTGGGTTAAAGCTTCTGCCTTCAGCTCAGGTCATGATCCCAGGGTCCTGGGATCGAAACTCGAATCGGTGGGGGGGGGGGGGGGGGGGGGTCCCTCCTCAGCCGGGAGCCTGCTTCCTCTTCTCGCTCTGCCTGCCTCTCTGCCTACTTGTGATCTCTGTCTGTCAAATAAATTTAAAAAAAATCTTAAAAAAAAAAAAGATGCCATTCCTAGAAATAGTACAGAACAGCTTCCTTATGTGGCCTGTATGGTGGCCAGGGGTCTGGAGGCCTAGGAAGTGACTCGGACATGGCCAAGCAGCCACGTCGTTGGAGAAATCCTGGGGCTGGATTTGGGAATGGCACCCACTTGAGGAGGATATAAATTCTGGTCTTGTGCACATATTGTTTTGCAAAATCCAGGCATGAGATCATTTGGCCCGAATGTTTTCTCTGAGGGTTTCTCACAGACAAACACAGTTATCTGAATTGAGTTAGGCCAGAGGGAAAGGCATTCTGGGGATTATCTGATCGTGCGTGTGGACATTTAAACATTTCTCGGTTGGGCCCCAAACCAAAGGTTTTATATTTGTTTTCAAAAGGGCCCACAGAGGAGGAGCCCACTGATTTCTAGTCATCCAATCTTTTCCTACTACTTTAAGAAGAACTAAAACCCTCTCTCCAAATCATGGGGTGGAAGACAGAACAGCCGCCACTATTCTTTCAGGCAGCATTGATTTGATTAGATGGGTGAGCATTTCTGTTTTTTATTTTAGACTTTTCAGAAGAAGGGCCTCTAAGATGGCTCATAGTTTTAAGTAGGATTTTCTATTATAAGTGAAAGGTGATTAAAAAACAAAACAAAACAAACAAATAAAAAACCTTAGTTTTAAATCAGGGCACTGGATCTTTCCAGAAGAGAATGGTCTGACTGATGGCATTACATCATTGCAGTGTCTCTGACCATGTGCATCAGAATCATTTGCAGGGAGACCAGTTAGAGGGAAGATCCCTGTACTCCTTTCCAGATATCTTCGCTCATCGGGTATGGGTCAAGCCCTGGATTCTTTCTGCAGGTGTTCCTGGCACCCTGGTACACTGGCGATCCACAGAGCTTTCGAGTCCTAGATAAAGTGGTCGTTCTCTCCCGCCCATGTCCTTTGCTTGATTTTGCTCCAAAGAATGTTTTAATACAAGATTTTTTTTTTAAAGATTTTTTATTTATTTATTTGAAACATCACAAGTAGGCAGAAAGGCAGGCAGAGAGAGAAAGGGGAGGAAGCAGGCTCCCTGCTGAGCAGAGAGCCCAATGTGGGCTCGATCCCAGGACCGGGAGATCATGACCTGAGCTGAAGGCAGAGGCTCTAACCCACTGAGCCACCCAGGCGCCCCAATACAAGATTTTTTAATATAAAAATTTGTATTAACATATAATGTATTATTTGTTTCAGGGGTACAATACAAAAAAATTTAAAATAGAGCTTTCTGAGACTAAAATATTAGCACTCATCAGAAAGGTAGGGGAGGAATGCCTGGGTGGCTCAGTAGGTGAAGCGTCTACCTTAGGAGTCCTGGAATCCAGAACCATGTCTGGCTCCTTGCTGGGCAGGGAGCCTGCTTCTCCCTCTGCCTGTGCTCCCTCTCTTTCTGACAAATAAATGAATAAAATCTTAAAAGAAAGAAAAGAAAGAAAGAAAGAAAGAAAGGTAGGGGATATTTGGCCTATTAACAGTGGGAAATATCAAAAGGCAAGAAAGAACCTGAAGCCCATTTGGTTATCAGTATCTTGATTAGAAAGAGAGGGAGGAGCAGGTGTCCTGAAGGCAGACCTGCAGGGCAAACGGGGGAGGAGGCAGTGTCCAACCGAGGGGAGGCCTGTGAGGGAAGCCATATAGGATAGGTTTTACCTTTTCTTTCACCTGCAAAATGTTCAGAATTAACTTCTGTAACAAAGAATCTTGCATACGAGGGGGGACAGACTCAGACTCAGAAATTGGGTATTTTTTTTTCAAAGATTTTTTAACTTATTCATTTGAGAGAGAGAGTGAGCCAGCAAGAGCAGAGCAGAGGGAAAGGGCAGAGGGAAGGGAGAACAGGCTCTCTACTGATCAGGGAGCCCAACTCGGGGCTCTATCTCAGGATCCTCGGCCAAAGACAAACACTGAACTGATTGAGTGCGGCTCGATCCCAAGACCCAGAGTTCATGACCCAAGCTGAAGGCAGGCGCTCAACCATTTGAGCCACTCAGGCAACACTTTCCTAATATTTCTTAAATTTATTTGTAGTTCTAACCTGGACGAGCTCTTGGGATAATAAGTGCCTTAAGTCACTACCAGTTGTGTTATTTTTTATTGCTTTTATATACATCTAAAACATTTTTCAAACTTTAGTGGGTATTCCCCATTGGCAGTGTTCTGAGTTTTGGGGTGTACATTCTTTCCTTAGCCATACTCCCAGAATTTGATAAAACTTGCTCCTATCTTCTTCCTTAATTAAGAATATCTAGTTTCCTTGGGGAACAATTGAGGTATTCCAGCCACTTTCCTCAGGATCATAGATGAAAATATGATATTACCACAGTTCTTTGGGGGTATACTTTTGTTATCTGACAGCAGCCATAGACCAGGACCTCAACTCCAATTCTATTTCTCCTGCTTACTAGCTGGGAAATGTGGGGCAAGTTATTTTATCTGTTGGTCTCCTCATCTGTAAAGTTAAATATTAGTATATGTAATACCTATCACAGAATGATCATGGGAACGAACTATGCCCAGAAGTGGACGGGAGCTCGGTCAATGCTTTTGACTCATGGCATTTTGGGCTGGATTCTGAGTAAACCATGTGTTCCCTATGTCTAGCCACACACAACAATTTCAGCATTTGCATGAGATCTCAGCATGTCCACGCCAAAAATGTATATGGAAAAAATAATGTCTGAACACATTAACCCATTAGCAAATTCAAAACCCAATTCATTGAGTTCTGAGTTTTAAAAACAGTTGATGACAACTGCTCTGACTTTATTTAGTAGACAAGTGACTTATTAAATGCTAAACGCATACATTGGAGAATGCACATCAACTAGACAAGTCTGAGGGTCAAAGTTTTCCTCCCCATCTCCTCCTCCTGTCGATAGTTGAGATGGAATTAGACTTCTTCCATAAGACAGGGTAGGATTAAATCCCGAAGGTCTGGGTCCTGAGGAAAAGACATGACTGACAAGCTCAGGCTGGGTGCCTAGACGTGCTTATGCCATGGAAGGCATATTTTCTATTCTGGGCACATATAAGCCCTCTGCTTCCAAACGCGACACTGTGCTTTATATTCTAGTCCCCCACGTGGTTCCAGTGGAAAACTGAATAATTTATTTATATTTCTATTAAAATGTTCATGGTGCTGTCAAAAATACCATTGTGCAAACAGCCTTTTTCCTTCAAAATAGGGTTTCCAGGATGCCTGGGTGGCTCAGTTGGTTAAGCGGCTGCCTTCGGCTCAGGTCATGATCCCAGCGTCCTGGGATCGAGTCCCACATCGGGCTCCTTGCTCGGCAGGGAGGCTGCTTCTCCCTCTGCCTCTGCCTGCCACTCTGTCTGCCTGTGCTCACTCTCTCACTCTCTCTCTGACAAATAAATAAATTAAAAAAAAATAGGGTTTCCAAAAGGATTACAAGCGACCATGTTCAAACTCAACTGTCATCTAAGTGACTGAAAGCCAATGTTTGTGTGCATACACAGATAAACAGTTCTCCTGTAGAGACTGAAATACCTCAGGAATTCAGTGTTTCAACCTGCTGTGGGTGTAAAAGCTGCCAGTGTGCTCCTTTCTACAAAACGTACATTAGTGCTAGTCTGAGACCTAAGCAAGTAGTTCGGGCTTCGGGCTTCTTGGTATCACTATCTTTCTTCCCCCCCCCCCCCTTTTTTTTTTAAGATTTTCTTTTTACGCACTCTCTATGCCCCATGTGGGACTCGAACTCACAACCCCGGGACCAAGAGTCACGTGTTCCACCGACGGAGCCAGCCAGGCTCCCTGCCATATCAAAACTTCCTTCCATCTTTTATTCTCATAGCATTGTGTTGCAACTTCCACCAACTATCAGTTTATTTTTTCCTATGTAACATAAGAAAAGGAAGTTTTGTAAAGGATACTATTATCTGATCATTTCTAACTAAATCTGATCATCTCTTAGAAAAGTTCTCCTCCAAAGCTTTTTTTTTTTTTTAATTTATTTGTCAGAGAGAGAGAGAGAGCGAGCATAGGCAGACAGAGTGGCAGACAGAGTGGCAGGCAGAGGCAGAGGGAGAAGCAGGCTCCCTGCCGAGCAAGGAGCCCAATGTGGGACTCGATCCCAGGCCGCTGGGATCGTGACCTGAGCCGAAGGTAGCCGCTCAACCAACTGAGCCACCCAGGCGTCCCTCCTCCAAAGCTTTTACTGGTGGCAAATATGTATACAACACTTTGCAGTTTATAATGTTCCTGTTTTTCCTGAGCTCCACATCAAGCCTGTGAGAGAGGGAAAGCAAGAATTATCACCCCTGTTTCACAGGTTAGGAAACTGAGAGCAGAAAGTTTAGAAAGGATGTAAAAAAACTTCTGGTTGATCTTTTCAAATAACAACAGATACCTTTTTTTTCAATGACAAGATATCCTTTCCAGTTTCCTGTATCTCTCTTGAGTTTTGTATTGGCCAAAGTATTGGTCAAAAGAAGCCCTGAAAGAGTAAAGGCTGTGGTATATATGTTCTCATATAGTTAAACCCTACTGCAATCTACCTTTCCAAAGAAGGCACTTGGAATAATAACAGCACGGTTGTCCCTTGAACAACATGGGTTTCAACTGTGTGGGTCCACTCATATGTAGATTTTTTTTTCAATAATATACATGTGGTGCTATAAATGTATTTTCTCTATAACATTCTTTTCTCCAGCTTACTTTCTTGGAAGAATACAGTATATAATACAGATAACATACAAAATATGTGTTAATCAACTCTTTATGTTATCAGTAGGCTTCCTGTCAAGGGCAGACTATTCATTGTTAAGTTTTGGGGAGTCAAGTTATATGTGGATTTTTTTTTAAAGATTTTATTTATTTGACAGAGAGAGATCACAAGTAGGCAGAGAGAGGAGGAAGCAGGCTCCCTGACAAGCAGAGAGCCCGATGCGGGACTCAATGCCAGGACCCTGAGATCATGACCTGAGCCGAAGGCAGAGGCTTAACCCACTGAGCCACCCAGGCGCCCTATATGTGGATTTTTGACTGCCTGTGTGGGGAGGTTCAGCAGACTACCTCTGTGTTGTTCAAGGGCCAACCGTAATTTCATTAATCATGGACCAGGTTCTGTATTAACCACTTATATGTTTTATCTCAATTAATCCTCACCATATTCCTAAGCCGAGAGGCACGATTATTAGCACCATTTTACAAATGGGAGAGAGGAGCTTAGAGAGACCTAGTGACTTTCTCTGAGTCACAGAAAAGCAATATTGTCAAATCAATACTCTAGCACTCTTAAGCAGGGCTTTTTACAAAGCCATTTCTCTGTCCTTGCAGATGACCCAAAATAAAGGCCAATTCAATTCAATCCAAAGAGGAATTGTCTTTGTCAGAAAAAAACCAGTACCTCATGGCTGGTATAAATGCAAAATATACAGCCACTTTGAAACATAATTGGTCAATAAAAGTAAACATACACTTAGCATATAACAATCCCAGTCCTAAATCTTTCTCCAAAAGAAATGAAAATACATGTCTGTGCTAAAGCCCGAGTGGGAATCTTCACAGCAGCGTGATTCGTAATACCCCAAACTGGGAACAACCCAATGCCAGTCACCAGGTACGTGGGTAGCCTGTGGACCTGCCACATGATGGATTACTACTGAGCAAGACAAAAGGAAGCTACTGGAAGACGCAGCGGTTTTGGGTGGACCACCCTCAAAAGCATCACACTGAGTAAAAGAGGCCAGACACAAAAAGCTACATTCCACGGCATTCCTTTCATGTGGAATTTTAGAAAGCTCAAAACTGAAATGACAGAAAACAGCTCAGTGCTTGGGGGTGGGGGTGGGGCTGGGAAGGACAGGGGGAATTGACGAGAAGGGATGTGGGGAATTTTTTTTTTAAATAGATTTTATTTTTATTTATTTTTATTTTTTATAAACATATAAAGTATTTTTATCCCTAGGGGTACATGTCTGTGAATCACCAGGTTTACACACTTCACAGCACTAACCATAGCACATACCCTCCCCAATGTCCATTACCCCACCCCCCTTTCCCAATCCCCCTCCCCCCAGCAACCCTCAGTTTGTTTTGTGAGATTGAGAGTCACTTATGGTGGGAACTTTTGAGGTAATGGAAACATCCTACATCTTGCTGGGTACAACGGTGATGGGAGTTTATACATTTGTCAAGACACATCCAACATTCTATTTTCAAAGGGTGGTTTTATTGTGTGTAAATTACACCTCAGTTAGTCTTCCTTAAACACAAATCAAACATTAAAAATGGGCCCAGCCCTGTCCCTGCTGCCTTCCAGAATTATTTGTTATGGGCTGTTGTCACAGCAGGGTTACAGCAACGTCATCGTGGCACTTTTCTTCCCTCATAAAGCAGCAGTTAGTGTTCAGCACCCCTCAGCCCTTCAAGAGAATACTACAACTCTCTTAATGTTTCCTCTTCTCAGACATTCTATGCATGCCCCTCAAGGAAAATCCAGGGCTGCAGTTCAAATCTGAAGCTGTCTGCTGAGGACTTTACTCTTGCTTGGGGGAGGTCAGCCTTTTTGTTTTCTGTAGGCATTCAACTGACTGGACGAGGCTCACCCATATGAAGGAAAGCAATCTGCTTTCCTCAAAGTCCACTGATTTAAATATTAATCTCATCTAAAAACACCCCCACAGAAATATCCAGAGCAGGGACGCCTGGGTGGCTCAGTTGGTTAAGCGGCTGCCTTCGGCTCAGGTCATGATCCCAGTGTCCTGGGATCGAGTCCCACATCGGGCTCCTTGCTCGGCAGGGAGCCTGCTTCTCCCTCTGCCTCTGCCTGCCACTCTGTCTGCCTGTGCTCGCTCGCTCTCCCTCCCTCTCTCTGATAAATAAATTAAAAAAAAAAAAAGAAATATCCAGAGCAATGTTGGATCGCATACCTGAGCACAATGGCCCAGCCAAATTGACACATAAAATTAACCATCACAATCTTCTTTTAGCTCTGTTTCTACTCCAGTCTTTAAAGACAAGGAATGAAATTATAGGCAATGAACTTCTCAAGACAGTGTTTTCCAAATTTGAAAACTCTTCCAAGAGTCCCTTGGAGAGGGTTATTAAAACAGCAGTTTCCCGTCCCTCCCTGCAATGATTTGACTTAGGAGGTCTGGAGTGGGGTCTGGGACTCTGTGGTTTAAATAAAGTCCCCAGGAGGTTGTGATCAGGAAAATTTGGGCAATGACACTGTAAAACAAACCTACTTGTAACCAAGGAGCCAAGCTACTGGTGGAATTTATAAGGGCATTTGCTCAATGGGAATTGTATCCCTTGAAGCTGCTGTAAGGGCACACAACAAAGGCTATTTAAGAGCTCTTTTATTAAGCAATTAATCTTGCATGGGGACGCAACTGGGTCTCCTCCTGAAGAACTCCATTAAGGGTGGTGGAACTTCAGGGATGGATGTCCCAGAGGCTCGCAGCTCACACAGGCCACCTGGGCCCTTCACAAAGATGGGTTTGGGGCAGAGTCATAGCCATTCTCTGGGCTGCACCTTCCAACCACACACTGAAGAGATTCCGTGTTTGTTCTATGATGAGGCTAAGCCAGCAGTCCCACAGTGCCCGAAGCAGGAAAAGAATTTGGAAACTGAAGGGAGAAGTACACTTAATTCCTTTAAAACAGATAGGGATCTTCTTCTCCTTTTCTTTCTTTCTTTCTTTTTTTTCTTGTTTGTTTTTAAGGGCTTTAGCCTGGAATGGAAAGGACATCAGATAAATATCTTGAAATAGCTGAAGAGTGCTCATGTGGAGCACAGAGAGGTTTGACTTTTCTCTCTATGCTCCCAAGACACAGAAATAGCCCCAGTAGGTGAAAACTATAGAGAAGGGGTATTATGGGCTGGAAATACAGGGAATACATGGAAAGAATGAGGAGTTACAGCAGGATAGACTGCTACTCATCTGTTGGCCATGCTACTCACCAGATGTGGGATCTTGGGCAAGCAGTTAATCTTGCAGAGTTTTGTGAATTGCAAAATGGGAATAATAATAGTTTCAGGGCTGGGATGCCTGGGTGGCTCAGTGGGTTAAGCCTCTGTCTTCAGCTCAGGTCATGATCCCAGGGTTCTAGGATCGAGTCCCACATTGGGCTCCCTGCTTAGCAGGGAACCTGCTTCTTCCTCCGCCTACTGCTCCCCCACTGCGCAGGAGCACACATGCGCGCTCTCTGAGTAAATAAGTAAAATCTTAAAAAAAAAAAAAAAAAGTTCCAGGGCTGTGGTGAGGATTAAACGAGATGTTTGTAAAGCTCTTAGCAGAGAGACGGACCCATAAATGGGGTTCAATAAGCCATAGATGATAGAAATAAGACTAGTTCAAGTTGTAAAGGGCAAAGAGGCTGCCTAAAGGAGGAGTAAATGTCCATTACCAGAGGTGTTCAAGCCTGGTTACAGCCCTCCTTTCTGGGGAGTGAGGGGGGTGGCAGGGAGTCGGGGCTCAAAGCATGGTGTGAGTGGTTGAATAGAACCACTCTTGAAGTCCTTTTCACCTTGAGCAATTTTACAGTTCATGGAGGAGGTAGAGAACCCAGTCATGCGCTTGCAAAACGATTGTTCTTTTGCTTTTAGTGAAAATGTTTACTCTAGGCAGCCAACCCTTAGCCTTCGAGATTAAAAATCCAAGAACTTATGATTTAGTTTTTGCTGGGAAGTTATAACATTACCCAATGTTTGCTTCTATTCCACCCAGAGTACCGAAGCTTAAAATACCTACCACAAAACCAAGTGATGGCAGGGAAGACAACTGGCCCAGAGACTTCCTGCCATGCACACAGCCCTCTGTCTCACCCAGGACAGTGAAGGGAACAGCATTATCAAAGAACCATGGGAGGCTGGGATGGCTATTAAACGTAGGAACTGGAACTGCAATGTTCCCTAAATGTGTTGTAAGGACACCCAAATGTTCACAAGAATTGGAATAAAGGTAAAGAGAAATGAAGAACCCTTTCCCCGCCCCCACCCAGCAGGAAGCTACCTCCTTCCCACACCCCGTAGCTCAGAAACTAGATGTTTACTCTCTGGAAATTTGAACATAAGAGCCTCCTCATTCTGTTATATTGGCACATGTTAGATCCTAGGTGAGGATGGACAGGAGATGCTCTATTGAACACAGGGAGGTTAAGTAAAAATTTGCCTACTAAGCGGAGAATCCCTCAGCCCCTTTCCCTCCTGGCTTTCAAAACAAGGGTAACCAGGATTGTGGCACAGGGACAGAAGATGAGAATCTTCTTTGAAAAAAACCTTAAAGATTCCCCCCAAAAGTTCTACAGATCCTGACCTTGTAGGACCCCAATTCAAAGGCCAGCTTACCACTTGATCCCCTTAAAACATAGCCTACCACTTGTACATCTTTTAATGTGACCTATGTATAATGTCTTGGATTTGATCATTCAACTATGGATCACCAGATATTTGAGGAAAAGCTCCAGCTTGAAGGACAGAGAACATAGCACCCATGAAGAGGGGAAAAAAATAGAACCTGGAAGGAATCCAGATAATAGAGGGAGCAGATTTAAAAAAAAAAAATCCTAATATCCTCAAAGAAATGGGGGAGGAGATTGTGTCTCTGAAACAAGAAATGTATTTTATGAAGTAACAATATGAGACTAGGACACATGAATTTACAAAAAGAAAGAGAACTCCTAGGCAGGAAATGGAAAGCCCATCTGTAGGCATTGGCTCCTAGCTGGAATCTGCAGAAATACCAAGGGAAGAATGGCCTGAAATTGCCCTGTTCCAGGGCTGCAAGCTCCCTCCATTCTGATCCTCTAATCTAGTATGTCATAAGCTGGGAGTTCCTGACCAGTAAGTCTGTCCTCCATTTACTATCCTCCCACCCCCGCCCCCTCAAAGTTGAAATGTTGAAATGAACCTGGCCTGTTCAGGCAATAGTCTTGATCCTGGCCGCAACTGACGTAAGGGAAGAGAAGCAAAAAACAAGGAATTATTATTGACCAGCTGGCTAAGGGAAATCCAAATATGAAAATAAGAGAAGGAGAGAAAATACATAAAATTCAGTGGACCGTTTTTGTCAGAAAATATTTTCAACCTGCTGCCTGGTGGTCAGTGTCTGTGATCAAGGACAGCAAGGTAGGCTTAGACAGAGACAAAAAAGCAGGCTGCAGAGGAGGAAAGTGGCAGCAGGTCAAGACAGGGAAGAAACCCAGGGTTTGCTCCCCGCACTGACAAACAGACTGTTGGAGGAAGATCAGGCGAGGGCTTGCTCAAGATAGAGCAGGGTGACGGGAGCTAGGGAAGGGTCACACAGACACAGGCAGGGAGAAAGGAGCGAAAGACATTTTAAGCGACGACTCTCAGAAAAACAGTTGCACGGGGAATGAGGTACACAGCGATGATGCTGAACAATGGCGGGTGTTCTAATTTAGACCTGTTTTGGAACTGCTTTGGAACTGTTACGAAGGATGATTCAGGGAAAACCAAAGGTGGTGTTAGCGCAGAAGTTGGGTTTTGTGGTGACTTTGGGAGGAAAGAAGCAATCACAGCTTTTCACTTTTTTTTTTTTTCCTTCTGACAGTTTTAAACTTTATTTAGCTTTGTGAATTTAAATCTAGGTTCACAGGAAGCTACAAAGACAGAATAGAGAAGAGAGCTCCCATGTAACCTTTACCCAGTTTCCCCTAACGGTTACATACATCTTATATAACTATACATTAATCCAATGTGCGCATATAGTTCAGTTCCATTTTGTTATATGCATAGGCTTCTGAAATGACCACCAAGATCAGGATCTAGAATATTCCATCCCCACAAAGTTCTCCCTCTTGCTACCCATTTGTCACAGCCACCACTTTTCTACCTCCTGCCCTGTTATACTCACACTCGTCCCCTCTGCCCCCATCCCCACTCCCTTGCAACCACTGATATCTTCTCCATCTCTTTAATTTTGTCACTTTGAGAATGCAATATAAATAGATTCATACATGACCTTCTGTGATGGGCTTCTTTTCACTTGGCATAATATCCCTGCGGTCCCTCCAAGTTTTTATCTGCATCAATAATTAAATACAATAGTTTAGTCATTCACACAGTGAAGGACGTTTTCCTTGTTTCCAGTGTTTGGCTGTTACAAATAAAGTTACTGTGAGCATTGTGTCCAGGTTCTGTGTGCACATACGTGTTCCATTTCTCTGGTATAAATTCTCAGGAGAGCAATTGCTGTGTCGTATAGCAAGAGAATGTCTAGCTTTGTAAGAAACTGCATTAGTGTTTTCCAGAGTGACTATAACATTCTATAATTTCAGTAGCTGTGTATGAAAGCCAATGTCTCCACATCCTCACCAGCAGTTGCTACTGCATCATTTCTTTTTTTGAAAGATCAGGAACATCCTGCTACCTTCCTTTTTCACCCTCTAAGTAAAAAGAAAAAAAATCGGTATTATGTATAGGTATGTATGTGTATGCGTGTGTGTGTATACATATATATATATATGTGTATATATATATATATATACATGCACATAAAATCTACTTACATTCAAAGCACAGTAAGACAAACACCTGTTAACACATCACCCAATTTAAAAACTAGAGCATATCAAACCCAATTCTACCCTCTGCTCCACCCCCCCAAGAGAGTGGTAGGCTAAGTAATGAACCCCACATATACACTAATCCCAGGAACCTGTGATTGTTACCTTATCTGACAAACACAGCAGGTGAGATTAAATTAAGGATTTTTGAGATGGGGAGATTATCTTGGGTCATCCAAGTGGGCTTAAATACAATCCTTTGGAAATCACAGAGAGAGATCTGACTACAGGAGAGGAGAAAGCAACGTGACCACAGCGGCAGACACTGGAGCAATGTGGCCAAGGAATGTTGGCAGGCTCCAGAAGCTGGAAGACGCAAGGGATGAATTCTTTCCTAGGAAGGAAGCACAGCCCTGCTGAAAACTTGATTTCAGCCTAGTAAAACGGATTTCAGACTTATGGCTGTAGAACTGTGAGAGAATGATTATTGTTGTTTTAAGTCACCAGGTTTGTGATCATTTGTTACAGCAGCTACAGGAAACTGATACAAAGGCACACTGTTTTGTACCTATAGGCTACTAAAATATCTACCTAAATAGTTCATGTAACTAGATTGGATCTTTATAAAATTGCTATACTCTTATATGGAGAGACTCTGGGAGTTATTTTTTGTTATTGTTCAACTTTGTTTCTAAGACTTATCTATTTTGTTGTAAACCATAATTCCTTTATTCTTACTGCTGGGCAATATTCCATTATGTACTTCTTCATTCTCAGTGGATTATGGTAGGTTTCCTTTATCAGATTAAAGAAAACTCTTTTTTTCCCCAAAATGAGTTTATGCCCAGATGTCACATTTCCCATGTTCTTTCATTTCAAATATTGAGTCAGACAAAAAGTGTGGAAAGTAAATTGAAATGAATATTGTCAGATTATGGGATTCCAAATACTCCATCAAGAGTAAATATGAGAGCAAGTAAATGTGAAAACCCAGATGTCCATTGACAGATGAAAGGATAAAGAAGATGTGGTATACATATACAGTGGACTATTACGCAGGCAGCAAAAATGGAAATCTTGCCATTTGCAATGATGTGGATAGAATTAGATAGAATTAGAAGGTATTATGCTAACCGAAATAAGTCAGTCAGAGTAAGACAATTATCATATGACCTCACTATTATGAGGAATTTGAGAAACAAGACAGAGGATCATAGGGGAAGGAAGGGAAAAATGAAACAAGACAAAACCGAGAGGGAGACAAACCATAAGAGACTCTTAATCTCAGGAATCAAACTGAGGTTTGCTGGAGTAGAAGGGGGTGGGAGGGATGGGGTGGCTGGGTGATAGACATTGGGGAGGGTACGTGCTATGGTGAATGCTGTGAATTGTGTAAGACTGATGATTCACAGACCTGTACCCCTGAAACAAATAATATGTTTTATGTTAATTAAAAAAAAAAGTAAATGTGAGTGAATTTCCTTACCACTAGGGAGGGAAAGCTAGGTAAGATATATTGAGATGAGGTGTATGCAGGGCTTCTCCTCAGCCCCATGCAGATGCACTCAAATGTGGGAGAGAGGATGCCGCCCCGCCCCCCCCCCCACCTACTCCTGTGGTTAGTGAGGAGTTGGGGCCTCCCTGGCTGAGGCAGATGTGGCTGGAAGGCCCGCCTGAGATGCAGTGACTCACCAGTGGGAGGCTGACCCACTACATGAAAATCAAGAATAAATAAAATGACCTCAAAAAGAATTTCTGACTTCGAGTTGGACTCGGGACCCCCTCTTCTCCTGAATATCCAGGAAGGTAAAAGTCATGAATGAATCTGAAGGAACTAAGGCTGACTTAGCCTGGGATGAAATGGGTGAGTGTCCATGAGACATTTTCCCTTTTTCCCTACAAATGTTTGCCCTGGACTAAATCTTGCTTGAGTGGCCAGTGAGTCAGCCCACATACCTGGGAGTTGTCATCCAGCTCTTACTACTATTCAGCCACCTGTCTCCTCACCCCTCACCATACTCTTTCCTCAGCTGCTGCTCATATTACCCCCTCTCATGAGAATCATAGAATTTGTTGATTTCAGAGGGACATGGAAGGTGGTCTCACTTTGCACCCCAGCCCAAACAACGGAAAAATACATTTTCCAAATTAATGCTCTCTCAAGTTTTCATCTCGGAATTGCTGAGTAATTTCCAATGCAATTTCTACACTACTGAGAAATTCAGGTGAGTTTTTTTTTTTTTAATTTCCTTCACCTTGAAGCACCACCAGGAGACCTACCATAATCCACTGAGAAAGAACAAGCTCCTCACTTCTGCAGAGGCAGAGGCACACAGAGATGACCTAAGTAAGGAAAGACATGTGGCTAGGCGTGTCAGCTTGACAGAATCCAGGTAGGCAAGCAGCAAGCACCTTAGCTCCAAGACAAAAGTTTCCTTCCAGCTGTCCTCTTGGCACCATCTCTGGGGCTAGAAGATTGGCTGAGCTCCTCCTCACCATCATCCTTCCTACATATTTATAGGCAACTACCAACTGTCTAACAATTTAGTTCTCCAGCCTGAGAATGACTTGATTTTTTTCCCCCCTCTTTTCCACTGTTAGTCCTTTGGCCACTTATTTCTCAAGTGCTGTACTACAGAAACGGTAAAAATCTGGTCAACGGTTTGTGAGGAAGAAAGGGAAGATGGCCAGGTAGCCTTCACTATGCTTTATCTCTGGATCTTAACAATTAGGGACAATATAGAATGGTCTACATGCTACAACCTCTGATTTATGAGTTATTCAGCAACCTTTCTGTCCAGAAAGGACCTTCTGTCACCAGAGCCTGGTGAGAAATTCTATGTAGACAGAGCACATCAAGACTACATTCAGATCTTCTGACTCTCCATCCAAAATTCTCTTTCCATTATACCATATCCTAATTTTTAGAGTTGAAATTGAACACATCAGTAGCTCAGTAGGACATTCAACAGGTCACTCTGGGCTCTTGTTGTCATGAATAGGCAGATGATAACTCTGAAGGTCTTTGCCAACAGTTGGCAGCAGTCTTTATTTCCATCATCAAAGACCGAGATGATCCACTTGCAAGGCAACGTCTAATGCCTTTAGTGGCAATACCAAGACCAGCTATTTCACCAAACACTCCCAACATTTCGAGATCTATTAAAAAATCAGTGTGGTTCTCTTAGCAGAGCACAAAGGCAAATACCAAACCATCCAAAATCAATAAAAAGTGATGGACAGGGGACTAGGACTGGGTAGTACAAAGAATAAAGAAATAATACAGCCAAAGGTTATGGAGTGATTGCTTTCTAATTTGTCTTTATAAAAAGGAAAAAGAATCAAATGAAAAATTGGCAAGTTGCAGAGTGAAAATATCAGAAACGTTTTATATTCTAAGGCTTTGCCACACACTGTCTTGCACAATGTTAGAGGAAGCAAGGTTGACATGGAGAATATTTTCACAAGTCTGAGCCAGCCAGGAAGCTGGGGGAAAATGCTCTTAAATTTGGGAAAATTACAGACCTGCTATTTGACATTAGTTTAAGGAAAACATCAAACCTCAGAACTTATTCTGAGAACTTGAACAAGAGAAGTACTTCAAACCCAGAGGAGGGTGGATCCCTCTAGAACTTGGAAGCACTATTGGTGGAGGCCTTTAGGGAAGGCCTTGCCAAAGGGCCAAAGGGATTAAGTGGGTTCACGTTTCTGTAAACCATCTTCTAAGTGTGCATGAAGAGCAAAGAGAACCTGACTCAGGGCCAGGGGCTGGGAAGAACATGAGCTAGGTTGGAGAGTTGGATCTCTCCCCTACATGTGGGCCTACCATCACATTTAAATTTAAAGTAAACAAGCTTACTATTTTGAAAGAGGAAAGTGATGAGAGCACAAGATTTCTCTGATAAAAAAACATGTTATTAAAATACAATACACAAAACTGTGTGGTACTAACACACAAATAGTCATAAGTCATAAGTCATATTGACTTGAAGATCTGTAAATTGACCCAAATACAAACCCATGGTAGCTCTAGTCCCAAATAGCAGGCTCTAGGGATGGGATTTTGGAGTGAGGTAGGGATAACCCTAGGCATATAGCAGTGTCCCAGTCACAGACTCTCACCTGTACAGGTACAGGTAGATGGTGAACACTGGGGTATGTGGCAGCTAGGACGTGTGAATGGAGTGGAGGTGAAAATTACGGACATTGGGGAGCTGGTCTGATTTTAACTCTCTGGAAGCCATGAAAAGCCATACCCTGCTACTTACCAACCCAAGGTGTGATATGAAAGCTCGAAGGCCTCCAGCAGTTACTGAGGTGAATGTGCTCAAAATTGGTCCCAGGATCTAATTATAACAGTGGCAAAAGCGGCAAAGAAAATCAACTCACAGCTTCCATGAATTTCTTTTTTTTTTTTTTTTTGATTTATTACTTTATTTAACAGAGAGGGGGTGGGGGGAACACAAGCAGGGGCAGTGGGAGAAGGAGAAGCAAGCTCCCTGATGAACAGGGAGCCCGATGGGGGGCTTGATCCTAGGACCCTGAGATCAGGACCTGAGCTGAAGGCAGACGCTTAATGACTGAGCCACCCAGGTGCCCCTCAGCTTCAATGAATGTCTTAAGTCAGAGTCAGAGTAGGAAAAGGCTAAGACCCTGCGATGTGGTTGGGGATGTTTGGACAGATGAGCCTCAGAAGCACAGATCTTCGTTCTCCCCTGTACCCTCTCCCCTGCTAGAGGAGAGCTAACTGCCCTTGCCCAGAGTTGGTACTGACGCCCCACTTGATATCTGCCTTCTTGAGCATAACCCTGACTCCAACTCTCTTCAGAGAATAATAACAATGAGGTCGCAGCAGTCTGACTGGAAAACACAGCTCCTCCTCCAGGAATAAAAATTGTCTACATGAAAGACATCGTGACTTGGTTCACACGTACCAGGAAAAGCCAAGAATCGCATGTGGGTGTGGATCGTAAAAGAATCAGATGGGGGGGGGGTGGAATTGGTAGCAAGGGCAGATTATCAGGCTGGAGTGTGGGCAGTTACTGCTATGGGAGGCCTCTCCCATAGTTTGACTATCAGGGAAAGGGTACCCAGGAATGATCCTAATATATTGTTGTAACGGTTTCTTGAAGTTTGGATCAAACAATGGCCACAGGAAATGAGGTCGAAATGCTGGAATTGCCTTAAGCATTGTCTTAATGAAGAGGTCGGAAAGCTTAGGTCTGTGGGAATGTGAGAAGAGATTTACTGTGTGAGACCACAGGGTCTACTAACATCCTGTATTCCTCAGGAAGGCAGAGGGAATGTTCCCTTCACTAAGGCCATGAGCATTACAGGTGAGGAGGCACTGACCTCCTAGAGAACTCTGATGGTGGTTGTCCTTGGTAGGGAGGAGGGCTGACAGTAGGTGCTACTGTCATGGAGATAGGCTCCCTAGTATCAGTGGAAATGACAGAATTCTAAAATGACAGAGACTAGATGGTGGCAGTTAACCATCAGAGCAAAGGAGGCAGAATTACTATGGTGAGCAGCAAGACCCAGATGGCAATCAGTGTATTTTGACCAGCAAACAGGGGTCTATGGCAATGGCTAATAGATAATGGTGTTCCTGGGAGCAAGAGTCATGGCTAGCCTGCTAGGATAATACTTACCTAGTCAAGAATCATGAAGGGTCTGGAACTTTGCTCTAACTGCAAACTAACAAGCCAGTCTACCATGGTTTCACAGATGCCGGCAGATACGTGAGACTCCTGAGTCAGAGACAAGGAATTTTATCGTTCGTGGTAGAGTAAGCAGTGTGAGCTTCATATCTGCATTGGTGTCCCTTGCTCCACACCCAACAGGGGCAATGCTGAGGGACACAGGTGACTGTCACCTATACACAAAATGCCTTTGTGCCACAGTTGAGAAATCCCGAGCTTGGGGAACTTGAATTTTTAGAATGGGAGTAAGCAAATTTGCCCGACTTTTGCTCAGGAAGGAGACATCCCCCGCCCCTGCTGTCTGCTCCACAGGGAGCCCCTATCTCTGTCTCCCAGGGCCATTTTGCTATACAAACATATGGGAAGATATAATTAGGAACAAATGGTTGTTAGTGCCTTTGCTCCTAAAAAAAGGAGAAATCCATGGAGAATCATCTCCCAGCACCTGCCTAAAAAAATAAAAAAACGAACAAAGAAAAAACAACTTTGTGACAAACACTTCTTGCTATAAACCACTCTAATAAAGAGATCTTTCTCTAGATCTTTCATGGGGGCAAAGATTCAACTTTGTTGGTTGTTGGTCATCAGTCTTGTTGGGATTGCTATTGTGGAAGTTTACCCTGTCTACGGAGTTAGCCCCATACCAGCTGAGACCAGGACAAGGGTGCTATTTGCTACACTCCCCGTCACAACATCCTCTCACTAAAGTGGCGGTCTATCTCCCTACTCCTTGAGTCTGGGCTTGGCTATGCAACATCAGCAATCTTTTGCAGAGGATGTAGCCTATCTTGTGTTCCTTTAACATGGCATGAGCACAAGTCCAGGCTGGCCTGCTGGAGGATGGGCCGAGCGAGCAGCTGAGCTGAGTCACCTCGCCACACCGCCAACAACAGCCAGCCAAATCCTCCATGCGCAAAGCACCCCAGCAGAGCTGCCTAGCGGCCCCCCACAGACACACAACCCAACAAATGGTCGATGTTGTATGTCACTGAGGTATTGTGGTTGTTTATTACGCAAGATTATTAGGGGTACTGCAAGGCAGACATCTAAGGATGACCATGACTTTGAACAGGAAGAAGATGTGATTACCTGAAGGAGTCTATTGTTCTTCTCTTTTCTACAGTTGCATAGTTGGAACCCGGATGGAAGGAAGACTAAATCTGGCAGTGGATGAACAGTAATAACACCATGCACTAACCCCATACATCCGGGCAGAGGACTAGGTGGGAATGGAGCTGCATCTCCCTGACTACCTGAAGGTCACCTGTACCAGCAGGAAGGGTGGGTGGTGTGGAGCCCAGATACCAGAGAACTGGGAAGCGAAGAACTAGGCCGGAGGGCAGGCCTTTTGGGAGTCACAGGCCTCTCCGCACCTGGCTGGTACCCCTCCAGGGGGCTGATCCTGAACTCATGGCTTCCTTCCCTCTCTCATGATGGAAAACACACACTCTTTCCTTGGATTTGCTGCTTCTCACCACGTGGGTGAGCCCCTCATCAGGTTCTTCCTACCCCAACACGACTCCTTCACGGGTTCTCTGCTGAGCCTCCAGGCCATCAGGAAGGTCCTAATAATCAATTCATGCCCAGACACCTGATCCAGCCCCCAATTGCTCATCAGGAAAGAGGACCCCTGCTCGCAGGCACACGCTTGCTGGCATTCCGAGTATCAACTATTCCACAGGGACAGGTTGGCAGGTGGGGCATTTGATACAGAGTAGGGCCTAGAAGCTCAGCCAGGGCAGAGAACTCTGCGCCCCTAGAAAACCTCTCCAATCTGTGACGAGTGTTACCCTGTAGCACACACGGATTATGACCCCTTCTAGATCCTGCTGGACACTGAAGGGACTTGGGGGGGAAGTTCAGATTTTCTGTAAATTCCATTTGTATGGACCAGAGCTAAAGTCTATCTGGTCACCACAATTATGGGACCTCAGTGTTTGGTTTTTATCCAGTCAGACAGGGACCTAGAAGGGGGGCCTTTTTCCGCTTTTAGCACCAAGATACTTTTTGGTTCATGGCACCCCTGCTGGGACCCTGACATGGGTGCAGACGTCTCCACTGGCAACACCCAATCTACTGGCTGCCATGGCTGGGCACTTTCTCACAGTTTCTAGCACAACCCTTGTGGATAAGGGGACACTGGCTTTTAAATCCCCTTCGTGGTTCCCCTGGGGTCCCCCTCAGAGCCCTTGGCAAGGCTCGGGAGCTTCCTGCACCGTCAAGAGTTCAGCTGGGCCTTGCCCTATGTATAAACAGGAAATTGTAAGGTTCCAAGGGGCACCTTCTTCAAGCAATAATGGCTCTTAACAAGCACTGCAGTAAAAGACGCTGAACCAGAAAAGTAAACTCTCACAGAGGGGTGACTACATTAATAGAGTTGACCAGTCATTAGTACTAACCCTCTAACTGTAATGATTTGCACAGATGACCTTCCAAAGAAAAATAAAAGGACAAATAAAAGCAGGCCTTCCAAAGCAGGTCAGAGCATCAGAATTTAGGAGGTGTAGCCCCCAAGTAGGAAATTCCAAGTAACCCTTGAGTGGAATGAACAAGAAAGGAAAGAGTCTCACAAAATTCTAGCAGGAGATGAAGGAAAAAAAATTAGAAGGAAAAGGGAACAAAAGAAAGGCAAACAAAACAAAAGAAAACTAAGTTCACCTCTTCCATGGGGGAATGATCTTGGAGCAGATGAGGAAGGCCAAATGGGTATTGTTAGTAGGTGACTCCCCAGGGGGCCAGCCAAGAAACAGCTGGGGGTGGGAGGTAAACAGGACGCTGGACTGAACGGGAAAACAGGATAATATTATAGGAAGTGCTCTAATTCCTATGTAAGGTTTCGATTAAAATCTCATGTAGGCTCACTGCTTTATTATCTTGAAAAAAGCTGACACATTTTCAGCCTGTTTCCCACGTAGAGAATTCATAAAATGACCCTTTAAAAAAGTCACATGCAACACATTTGCAAATGAACCACACAAAAGAAAAAAAAATGCCCGTGTGGAAACAAATGCCACTATGATTTCGAAATATGCAGCTCTATTCACTCCAATGCCAGAGTTTCGATTTGATAATAAATTTAAGACTCGGGAGGAAAATATTCATTCTTTTTGGCCATAATAACAATGGTTGCTCTTACTTTCTCATACACTTTGGAGGGATGGCCATTAAAAAAAAAACAAAAAACAACAAAACTAAGAACAAGAAGAGACCTTATCCAGCATTTACTCCATGTTAGTTATTATTCTCAATGGTTTACTTTTTTTTTTTAAGATTTTATTTATTTATTTGTTTGAGAGAGAGAGCAGAGAGAGAGAGAGAGAGAGCACACAAGTGATGGGGAGGGAGAGAGGGAGAGGCAGAAGCAGACTCCCCGCTGAGCAGGGAGCCCAGTGTGGGGCTTGATCCCATGACCCCGGGATCATGACCTGGGCTGAAGGCAGACGCTTACCCCAGGCGCCCCTGTATTAACACTTTTAATCCTAACACCAATTGCATGAGGCAGCTACTACTATAATTTCTTCTTTATGGATGCAGAAACCCCAAGCATGGAGAGATTAAGTGACTCACTCAAGGTGACACAGCTCATAAGTAGTGAAGCTGGGATTTGAACCCAGATGATCTGGTTTGAGCGTGTGAGTTTCTGAACTGTGCTGTTAGCAAGAATACTCTCAAAACACAGTTGTGTCTAACAGAAGAAAATGGACTGGCTTTAAAGAATGTTGGGGTGAACTATTAGATCACAAGCAAGGCTGTAACAGAGGGTCCATTCAGAGTTGATTTTAGAGCACCCCAAACATTTCATCTTAAAGCCTAAAGAGTCAACCTTTCTCAATGTCGTTTTTCCTAAACTTATCTTCCTTCTGAGGTGAGAAGGATCCCCACTGGATACTTCCTTGTAGGACCGAGAGTCACCTCAATGTGTCACACTTAAATCAGTTATTTCTGGAGCAACTATGAAGAAGTCATCATTACAGAAGACTAGAAGAGTCTGGAAAAGAAACAAAACTGGAACATAAGATCACACATGTCTTGGGTAATCATTTTTCATCCTTTCAAACCTCCCCTTCTCCATCTGGATTTTGAAAGATTTATTTTGGTTCCATTAAAGAGTGATTTCCAGACCAAAAACTGTCCATGAGCTGCCAAGGAGTCAAGTTTGCCCCTCCCCCTCTTGAGTGGAGCTCCCTGTGCCATCCCAGGGCTCATCTGGAAATGCACCTTGCAAATGAGCCAGTCTAAAAACCGGTTTACAGAGAATATTTCACCCTGTCACATGAAGTCCAGTAATGAAACAAAGAACAGCATGTTTGTATGATTTCCATCAAGTTAGAAACAAAATCTGATGTCCACTCAGCCCATAGAATTAAGAAATTTATAGTCTTGAAAACAAAACATTTACATGCTTACTGAAAAATCTTATCCCATGCATTAAATAATCACTGGTCACAAATTATAATTTCCTAAACTCCTAGAACTACAACCTAAGTTCTCTGGATGCTAATTTTGATGTGTGTGAATGTCTTTCACCAGTTTTGTAAATCTCTCCACCAGATGAAAAGTGATTTTTGTTGATGTGCTTATGTATTAATAAGCAGTGTTTAACTGCTCTAAAAATTTTGTCCTAATGCCCTTGTCTCAGACTTCTCTGAGAGATATTTTGCAGTCCCTTCGGGGGAATGGATTTCTATTGGTGGTTACTTCCATTTTTTTTAAACTATACAGACACTAATGAAGATTTGGTGGTTGCTTGTTTAAAGAAAGTCATTAAGGCATTTTAAAGTGTCTTTATAGGCCTGGTGCCTGGTGCTTTCTTTCAAACATGTGGAGAGAGAGAGAAGAGGCCCATGCCAACAAGTAACAGAGGAACAGTTCTATAAAGCACATTTGTTAATAATAACAGCATTTTCTGAATGTTATTTATTAGGTAAACTAAAGGGCCTTTGTTCTCCAGTGAAAAGGAACAGATAAGTCAATCACTGTGGAAAATCAGTTTCTTGATGGTTTATAAAATAAAATTGTATTCTATTAATATGTTTCATACATTCATTATAGAAGAGAGTAAAAATACAAAAAAGTTTAAAGAAAACAGTATAATCACTCAAACCCTCACTTCCCAGAGGGAAAAAAACAACAACCTTTTTCTTACTTTTTCTACACACTCACACACACGCACACACCACGTATTTTTAAAATCTGTCTTTGTGACCCGGCTCTGTTCAGGTTTATTCCTTTCTTCAATGATGAAGGCTTGGTGACAGGTCAAGCTGGTCACCTATGTCTTATTCCCTCCCTGGATAAATTCATTCCTAATAGGGATCTTCATAGCCTCATTCAGACTTCTGATAGACACACCCCAGCAGTTTCAGAGAAACCCCGGCATCTCTGCATTTTAGCTTGGAGTCAGTCTGGGTCATCTTCTCACACCCTTGTCCCTACATATAGTGTGAAGAGAAATATGGCAGCTCCCTTCTCATGTTGGAAGGGTGACCATAGAGGGGAAGGCGCACCGTGGCTCCACACAGTTCTAGGGGACAAGGCTGGGATTGATGGGAAATAGAATAGTCTTACTTGAGAAGAATTGAGTTCCCTGTCCTTGGCTATATTCTCTTGCCAGGATGATTGTGGGATAGAGGATGGAGAGCAGAGAGAGTTGATGACAGTGCCCTTGTCATAAAGTTTTGAGACTCCATTCTCTCCAGGGTTGGCTTTATGTCTGTCTCCACATCAACATCTTGGTCATGGCGGCAGCCACAGGGCCCGCTATGGTTTCTGGCACATAGTAGGTGCTCAGTATTTTTTGAAACAAATAACTGAATGCATCAGTGAATCTGACTGCTGTATCCTTTGCCCTCCATTTCTCGAGATTATCGACAAGTGACTATGCTGGCATTTGAACAGGCTTTGGTGGAAAGGATGGAGAACTGCTGGCTTCCTTGCTCACAGAATTATCCATTTTCTGTTGTTTCTTGGGAGGACCCTTGGTCTTGGTTTTCACACAGTGGTATGTGGAATGGACTGGGAGACAGCCAATTTGGGCTTTTTCATCTACCAAACAAAACAAACCCAAATATTTGATTTGATGGATGGAATCCTCAAGTGGATGATTTCACTCAGTTTTTTAAACAATGCAGCAAGACCACTGGCCTCCTGCAGGCTTTCTCTTGGTGGGGGGCAGGGGAGGAGCAGTGGAGGCTGCAATGGGGAGATAAGGAAGGTAAAGGATTAAAAAGACAGGGAATGACCTCAAACTAGCAATGGAGATCAGATGTTACATACACCCCAAACCGACAATACAAAGATCTAAAATCAAGGATTGCTATGTTTTTGTAACGTAAGGAAGCAATGTATTTTTAAAACTTCTCTACCAAATGCCATTTTAGGACTTGATAATATTAATATTTTCTGACCTGCTTGAATGAATACAACCAGCAGTTCCATAAGCAGAGATCAACTCACACATAGGTTTAAAGTGACGGCTTTAGAAATTAGAGAGCTGAGTTAATTTTATGTCTGGAAAGTGGAGATAAAACCACCAGCCAGGAGTGAAGGTCTGTTTTTTGCGTTGTCATATGCGAGAGGGGATGCCTGGGAATCTCTAGGGAGCTGCGGGTCAGCTAAGGTTTCAGTTTGAAAGAGTGGTAAGGGATGGGTGTTTCCCAGAGGTGGCCTCAGGGGTGAGCCAGGTAACTGGAAATACCTTTCTCCACCCTACACAAGAATGCCAAACATCAACGTAGCTTGCCCCCTTCATTCATACCAGGGTGGTTTGCTGAGATTGAACAATGTTAATGGGTACATTCTCAGGGTTTTTTAGGAGACACATTGTATCTTGAAGTGGTTTACCTGTAGAACCTGTTTAGGGAGGACACTATTGGACCTTTACTCAGGACAAATAAAAACTTCTACTTGAGCAAGAAAATATGCCCAGTGTTCCCTTCTGGAACTGGCAGTTAACAACAAAATGCCCTTGGCTTTGGACCAGTTTGAACACAGGTGAGTTCAACCAGACATACTTACAACCTACCAAGTAGTTGTATAGAGATAGCACTTTCTAGACTAAAGGGTCAATTACTGGTATTTACTGACTAGGAAAATAATCGTATACACATCAGCAGCATATCCAGGAGCCAGAGGGAATGTTAACCGGGTAGTAGTTTTGAATGTGGTTACAAGAATGGCCCATAGGGGCACCTGGGTGGCTCAGTGGGTTGGGCCTCTGCCTTTGGCTCAGGTCATGATCTCAGGGTTCCCCCCACCCCCCGCCACACCTCTCTCTGCCTACTTGGGATCTCTTTCTGTTGAATAAATGAAGAAAAATCTTAAAAAAAAAAAAAAAAAGAATAGCCCATAGCTATTGAGTGGGAGGAATATAAAGTGCATGACTTTAGCCCTGGGACTCTCAGAACATTATCTGTTGCCACTCAGGAAGGAGCCTTGAGGCTTCAGTACTCTTCTGGACTCCTGGGACTCCTTGCCTGGCCCTCAGAACAAAACCACCATCAGTTCAGCATTCCCTCCTCCCTCCCTAGTAACTGGACTCTCCCCAGTCAGGCTAGGCCTACCAATTCCTCCTTTTTAATCCCCTTATTATTCTTCCAAACTGAGGGACTAAATAAAAACATAGAACGATTGTCATCATGATTCTTCTGAGGCTGCTTAGCTCAGCCCTCCCCCTTCAGTTGAGTGAGTTCTGTGGAAGCTTACCTCTCCATTCTAGTAAGGCTGCAACAGACCCATGTCCACTCCCCAATCTTCTGCTCTCACCCTTAACTAAACACTTCTCTGCCCCCCTCAAAGATTCCTAAGAAATTGTTCTCTTTTTTTTAAGGGTGGAGGGGCAAATGGAGAGGGGATGAGAGAGTGTTAAGCAGGTTCCATGCCCTGCATGGAGCCCGAGATGGGGCTCCATCTCACAGCCCCGAGATCATGACCTAGGCCGAAATTAAGACTCCAATGCTTAACCGACTGAGCCAGTCTGGTGCCTTGCAAACTGTTCTTTAGAAAAGGCTTGCCAGGCTGAGGGGAGGGAGTGAGTTGGGGGTGGAGTAAGGAGGCAGGGAGTTACATCGCTCATGCACAGAACTGCACTTAGAAAAGCCTCCTAGATGTGTCTCTTTTCCCTCAAATCTCTGCCTTTGGATGCTTCCCACCTGAGCTCCCTCAGCTTCAGTGTCCTCTCCTGGCTCCTTACCCCAAATTTCCCATCACACATACCTCACCCCTTTGCTTATGCAAAGTAATTTGGCTCCTGGACCTGCAGAAGCAAGAAGACATGAGGGTCCAAACACGAGAACTCCCCCAGACACTGGGAACCCTCTTGGAGGAATTTTAAGTCCCAGATCATTTCCTGCTTTACTTTTTGTCCCATCACCTCCACCAACTCACCTAGGCACCCTGCACATCACCTCTTTTGAGGTCCCCTTGTCAAGCCCACGGCTTTGATGGTGGCAGCTTCTCTGTGTGCCACACCAATTTCTGGAATGAGCTCAAGCAGACACCCACTGACCCAAATTAACACGACCCTTCTGTTCTGATTCTAAGCTTTTTGGTGACCCCCACACAGAACCAGCTTCATGGGCACCCCACCTCTGTGGTGGCACCAGGCCCTGTGTTTAGAAGTGCCCTAACATGGTTTAATGTTCTACCGTCACCATCAGAAAATTCTCAATACGTTTGAACGAAGGGCCCCACATTTTCATTTTGTACTGGGCCACAGAAGTTAGGTAGCTGGTTCTGCCCAACATGACCTTCGTGGAAAAATCTCCCTTCCTTCAAAGCAGTTTCTCCACAGTTCCTCACAATCCTTAACCTACAGGCCAATGTGCCTTCCCCACTCACTGTGGGGTACTGGGCCTGGAGAGGGCAGCTGGGCAGATGGAGAGAATGGGGAACCTCTTTTACTCTAATGAAGCCATGGAAACCAGCATTTCAGGGGAAGAGGTGAGGGGGAGAAGGCATGGAAGTCTAAGGAGGGAAGAAGAGCCCCTGCAAAATCACCCACCTCACCCACATACCAATTCCAGAAATGCTACCAGTAGACACAATTCTTTTGGGGTAAAGTCTTTTCCAAAGTTTTAAAGATAAGACTATTTCTGAGAGGGCCAGTACCCCACATCACTGGTCTCTGCCATGTGATAAACAAGTCCATAAGCTGTTGTAAGCTGACCACTGGCAGAGGGCTTGGCACAGGGGAAATTTGAAGAGGAAATGAGGGTACTTTTGGAACTTGGAGAAGAATGAATCACAAAGGAGAAACCCGAAGGAGGCCTGACAGAGTGGGCGCTGGGAGAGGAAAGTCAAAAGAGTCTTCGGAAGGCACAGTCGAAAGGCAGAATGGTCTCCTCTAGAGCACCTTAACTTAACCACATTTCCGAAGACTTTCAGTTCTATTCAAATATCATCATGGCTTGGATCAAGGCCACAGAATATTCTGCAGAAATTGAGATTGAAACCTTTCCCTGTGAGTGCCAATTTTCTTTTTAGGATGCCAGGTTACCTCCCATTTCCTTCTTTTATGTGCAGAAAAATCCCAAACACCCCAGGGTGTCATCCTAATCATATTTCATGACCAGTAATATCACCATGCAATTAAAGTTAAGAAATTGTTTTCATGGAAAAATAAACTTGAAGGAATAACCCAAAACATTACAAAAATGATAAATAATGGGAAGTAGATATACTAGATATTAAAATAGATTATGTGGCTACAATGCTGAAAATGGTGTATGTGGGGCAGGGAAGAATTGTGGCCAGACCCAGAGCTGCCCCATAGCCATGGGACCCCACCCCAGACCCAGCCGCTATGTGAACACAACTTCCAGAAAGATCCTGAAAGAGAACAACCAGCCAAGTCCCTCATCACCTGGACCTACAGAAACCATGAAAGAAATGATCATTGTTGTTTGAAGCTGCTAAGTTTTGGGGTGATTTGTTACACAGCAGTAGTTATAGATTTTATAGATAACTAATATAGGTGCTCTCAGTGCTTGCTGGTGGTAGACTGAATTGGCACATCCTCCTTGGGGATGAGCAATTTGCTCATCTCTAATCAAAATAACACATACACAGACCCTTTGCCCAGACATTCTACTTTTAGAAGCTTCCCGACAAATAGATTCACATGGATGCAAGGTGATATAGGTACAACATATTTATTGCAGTATTTTTAAAATAGAAATGATTGGAAATAACCTATAAGGCCATCAATATGGGCCTCTTTAAGCAAATTGTAATATTCAATAAAATACTGTGCAGTCCAACAAAGATGACGGTATTCTTTATATGACATGAAAAAAAATCTCCAATGTAATTTCTAAGTGAAACAATAACAAAAAAGTAAGGTGCAAGGCAACATGTGTAGTAAAGGGGCAACTGAAAAGAGGAGGAAGAAGACCTGTTTGTGATTGCACGAATATGCCTAGATTATCTTCGCAAGTTACAGGAGAAACCTTCACAGCCACTGCCAGGAGAAAAGTACTGATAGCCGACCGATAAGAATGGGAAGGCAGAGGTTTGCCACATACCCCTTAATACCTTTTCATTTTGTTACAGCAAATGTATTACTTAATCATAGATAAATAAAATTAACTTAAAAAAAAAAAGAAATTTCTGGGGTGTCTGGGTGCTTCAGTCAGTTGAGTATCTGACTCTTAGTTTCAGCTCAGGTCATGATGTCAGATTCGAGGATCAAGCCCCGAATTTGAGCTCCCCGCTCAGCAGGGAGTCTGCTTGACTCTCTCTCCCTCTCCCTCTGCTCCTCTCCCCTCTCTCTCTAAAATAAATTAATAAATCTTAAAAAAAATAAATTTCTATCCATTGTTTTGGCTTTGATTTAATACTGTCTAGACTGTTAGATATTAGAGCTGGATCTTCAAATCCTTTTTTTTTTTTAAAGCTTTTTTATTTATTTATTTGACAGACAGAGATCACAAGTAGGCAGAGAGGCAGGCAGAGAGAGAGGAGGAAGCAGGCTCCCTGATGAGCAGAGAGCCCGATGTGGGGCTCGATCCCAGGACCCTGGGATCATGACCTGAGCCGAACGCAGAGGCTTTAACCCGCTGAGCCACCCAGGCGCCCCAGAGCTGGATCTTCAAATTGAGGTACACAAAGGCCCAAGGATCAGGAATATTTTCTTTCATGGTGTATATTTGTGGACTTTCAAGGAAACAGTAAAGAGAATCAGTTTCCAAATTTCAAATGAGCACAGAGGTTCTTGCCTGAAACTCATTTGATGGGAAAGTCCCTTGCCTAGCTGGTTCTGTTTCTGCCCTTCTTTCTCTTAGCCTTCCTTCCAACGCTCATCTATCTTGCCTGGGATGCTGGGTGTCCCCCCAGAAAGTGAAGACCCTGGAGAGGCCAAACCAGGGAACGGTTCAAAATACTGACATTGCTTCTGAAAGAGCAAACAACTTTAAAGATGGGGAAATAAATCCTTTTGCAAATCTAGTTCTTGCAAAAGCTAGTTTCTAAGTTTTTGCTTTCCAAAAAATTGAAAGAGAACCCATTATATTATCTAGCACATTAAAAATTATTTTTGATCATGGATTCCTGGGCCATTTTTACATGTAACTCCAGACTTCAGAGAAATGAGTGAAACTGCTAAAAGAAAAGTCTTTTCATTGCCGTCTGCTTGTTTATATAAATAATGCTCATCAGTACTGACATTTTTAAAAACAGAAAAAGGTAATACAATTGATGCAATAAATTATACTCAGCCATAAGTAACAGAACTTGCTTAAAAACCAAAATAGCCCTATCCATCTTACTAAGTGATACACTGCCAATGAAATTTTACTCTTATGTTTAATGATTGTAGTTGTCAAAACAACTGTAGTGATAACTCCACTGAAAGTTTTCTTTTTTTACCCTTAGAGCTTTACAGTCACAGGAAATTTATTTCAATTTGTTCACACACTTTTTTTTTTTTTAAAGAAAAAAAGACTTTCAAGCATACAGCATATCAGAGGTAAAATTCTTTGGGGGACATATAATGAAATTAGTTCCTAGTAAAAAAGAAACAATGTAAAATTTGTATGTATTAAAGAATAATTTTGGATATATATTTTTAACAAGATTTTTAAAGATTTTATGTATTTGACAGACAGAGATCACAAGTAGGCAGAGAGGGAGGCAGAGAGAGAAGAGGAAGCAGGCTCCCTGCTGAGCAGAGAGCCCGATGTGGGGCTCGATCCCAGGACCCTGAGACCATGACCTGAGCCAAAAGCAGAGGCTCAACCCACTGAGCCACCCAGGTGCCCCTGGATACATTTTTAAAGTGGTGATGGTGGATATAAAATTTCTGTGGCATTTTGGATACGTTTTAAAGAAAATGTAACAAAATTTTTTTAAGTGTCCATATTTACAGTGTGTTGAAAATTATGTCTTTTGTTGAAGAAACACTTTAAATAACATAAGACTGTATAAGGGGGAAAGTTCTTCAAATTCTTTAAGCAGTACACAAACAAATAATTTGAACTACTGCTTTAGAGACCATCTGGTTCTGCTCTCTTCACTTTGCAGATGAAAAACTTGTCCCTCAAAGTGATGGTAACTTCAGTAAGGTCACCAAGTGACATTTGGGACCAGACCCTGGTCTCCTACCTCCTGGGGCGGGCAGCCAGATATAATCTATAAGGCAACAAGCCCAGCCTGGGAAGGGTGAGAAATCCTCTAGGTCTTTGGCAGAAACACCTGAGTGGTAAGGAGCAAAGAGCATAGGCCCAGATCCCAATGTTGTGCGTTCCAGTGGCCCCTCAGGAATGGAGATTAACCCAAGCAATAAAATGCTGTTTTCCCACATCCTCATGGGGCTTTGTGCAATGTTTTCATGTCCCCTTATGACTACCCTTCATTTGCTTTCCCATCTTTTTCATCTCTAATTTCTTTCCTTTAAAAAAATTTTTTAAAATTTATTTGTTTAAGACAGAGAGAGCGAGCGAGAAAGAGCACATGCATGAGCAGAGGGGAGGGACAGAAGCAGGCTCCCTGCTGAGCAGGGATCCCAATGTGGAGGTTCGATCTCAGGGTCCTGGGATCATGACCTGAGCCGAAGGCAGGCGCTTAACCAACTGAGCCACCGAGGTGCCTCTGCCTCTAATTTCTTCGAATCTTTTATTTTTTTTTTGAAGATTTTATTTATTTATTTGACACAGAGAGATCATAAGTAGGCAGAGCAGCAGGCAGAGAGAGAGAGGGGGAAGCAGGCTCCCTGCTGAGCAGAAAGCCCGACTCGGGGCTTGATCCCAGGACCCTGAGATCATGACCTGAGCCGAAGGCAGAAGCTTTAACCCACTGAGCCACCCAGGAGCCCCAATTTCTGTGAATCTTTTTATTTCAGTTTGCTCACAAGGCATCTCTCCTGGTAACAGGCCTCATGCCCACTGACTCATCCCCACTGCCTACAGTGCCAGCAAGAGCTGGCCGGGACCCAGGAAGGGAAGAAGAGGGCTACAGGGAAGACAGTGGCACCTTCTTAACTTCACCTTGGGAGCTCTGCTTTCTCTTGTTCTCAGGAAGACCTGCCTTCCAGCTTTTCATTCAGCTGCAGGCAGGACTACCATATAACTTATTTTTCAAATGAGCATACATTTGAAAGGGCACCCGGGGTACATGTATTAATAATTATGCCAGAGAAACAGGTAGAAAGCAGGGTCATCCCAGGAACATATGGTCACCGTAGCTATAGGGCTCCTGCAGAGGAAGGAAGGAAAAAACCCACTCAAAATGTTGGATTAGCCATAGGGAGTGTTGGAGCGGTGGATAAATCAGGGAGATCTGACCTAGAATGGAGTCATAATACCAAAATGAGGGGGGGAAAATGTAGAGATGATAAATGTTGATTGTGTTGCTTCTGTCGAATATTCTGGGATGAGTCAACTCTACCTGTGGGCAAAATCAGCAGCTAAACACATTGTAGTGGTTCAGAGAGTCCAGAACTATCCAGAAATACATCTATAGGACCGATGACTCCTGAAATAACTGATATCCCCCAAATTAAAATTATTGCTTAGGCCTTCTGGACACTAGTTGATTTGACCTGGGTGGCATAACTTGGTGGGAATATCATAAATGCATCCTTCTTTACCTTACAGAGAAGAATCATGAGAACATGGGTCATAGGACGGCTAAGTTTGGAAGTGGGGACTAGAGGTGACTTAGTAAAAGATCCAGAGCTTAAGTACTAACCCAAGCTTGTTGGGAGGCGGCAGTTATGGCCTCTGGGATGGGCATCCAGTATGGCCTGATCACACATGAGGCCTCATTTAACCCTTCAGCGACCACGTAGGTGGGCGTGGTCTTCCCTGTTTTCCTCAGGAGGTAATGCCCAGATGGCCTGTTAGCCCTCTGAACTTCTCTGAGAGATCATTACACAGCATAGACTGTGCCAGGAATCAAAAGAATAACATCTTGTATCCTTGCAGTTGTACGTGTTGACAAGTGCTTTCACATGCATCACGTGGTCACAGGGAGAAACTTGGCGTGTCTGACTCCATATTGCTTCCATTTGCCCTGTTGCTGTGACCTATAGCTTAAAGAACTTTTTTAAAAAAAAATTTTATTTTTTATAAACATATTTTTATCCCCAGGGGTACACGTCTGTGAATCGCCAGGTTTACACACTTCACAGCACTAACCATAGCACATACCCTCCCCAATGTCCATTACCCCACCCACCTTTCCCGACCCCCTCCCCCCAGCAACCCTCAGTTTATTTTGTGAGATTAAGAGTCACTTATGGTTTGTCTCCCTCCCAATCCCATCTTGTTTCTTTTCTTCTTTTTCTGCCCCCCTAG